>SRSM01000761.1:0-27016 GCA_019593545.1 Apocynum venetum | reverse complement strand
TAGTTTTTCTCAATCTTCATCTTCCTGCAAAATGTTAGTTTCCAAAAGAACACAATACAAATATAACTCTAAACATTGCTATCAACACTTAGTTTTTCTCCCCCTTGTCATCATTCAAAAAGAATGTGTATGAAGGATTAAAATAAGGTCAAAAGCATATAATAAAATCTCTCAATATTACAAGGAGTCATCAGGGGAATAATAAAACAATAAACTAATTACTTAAAATATAACTACATGAAGAGATCATATGTAGCAAAAAACATATGAAAATAAGCATTATAGATATAAAAGAAAATGAAAGCTATAAAGATGATCCGCAAGTAGCCAAAGCTAGAGTTTGAGGCTTGGGAGCATAGACCTTAGACTGCAAAAAGATTGTGGTGAAAGAGTATTTGGAATGATAATAGCTTCAACTGTGGTAGATCATCAATAGTAGTCACTATAGTGGTATCCTCTGAAATTGATGGTAGAGGATGTATCAGCAGCAATATATGGCTCAATACTACTTGATGACACAACAATAGAGTAATAGGATTCTTTGTCATATATGTGGTCTTTTCATCAAAATGCGAAGAAATATCTATGTGGACTCCATATAATGCCTCAAGATGATAGATATATTGTCAACCTTGTGATGAAGAAACTTTACTCTTGATTTCAAGTTGAAACAACTTCAAAGCAACACATCTTGGATTTTAGTATTGAACTTCTCAAGGATAATATCCATCTTATTTGAGAGATGCTCCAAATCATTCCACAAGGCATCTTTTGTAGGAGGAATAAAACCTATATTCCTCTTGCATCAATCATTTTCCTTCCCTCAGTTTCTTTCTAATAGAAGTATCAAAGAAGTTTCCTTTTCCTTTTTCTATTGATGTCTTCCCTTTCCTTATTCTTTCTCTAGTGGAAGTATCAAGTGGTATATTTTCTTCTCCCTCTAGTTGATCAACTTTCTCTTTATACCTCTTGATGTCTCAACTTCTTCTTGACCAATTCCTTTCTCATGAATGCCCCTTTTAAATAATAATGAGTACATTTTCACCCATCAATCTTGCGATTTCGATAATGGCTTGGAGTAAATCTTCTTGAGATATTTTCTTTCTCAACTCCTAATCATCATTGAAACATAAGTCATGCATCCTCTTGTATGCAACAAAATCGCGTTTATGAAGATATCTCATGTCAACAACCTCAAGTAAAGATAATTCAAATTGTTTGAACACTCTTTAAAACAACCTTCCATAAAGTAGGCTCTTTGCTATTTTCTTAGCCTTCTTAACAAAGAACGATATCCATAAGATAACCAAGATCTACTCATTTTCCTTTGAACATAATTAGCATAATAAACATGTGCAAATGAGTAATAGATGTCCTATGACCATCTATGAGTAAAAATATAGTAGTGCACATAAGACAAAGTATATTATGTTCAAGACTAAAAACAATAGATTCCCTTTTTGCAAAATTCACAAAGGATTCTTTATTTGTAAAAGCATATTCAAAATCTTGAATGGAGAAAGCATAATAATGGCAAATTTTGGTGAGTAAAAAAAATGTAATCTCATCAATAGGAGCACTCAAAATATCATCCAAGTTATAGTAATTGAAATTTAAAACAATACCATATACTTTAGACACATAATATACAACTTGATATCCTTCAAGAATATTTTTCTCTAGATTAGCATAGCATTGAAGTATATAGTCATAATACATAGGCTCATCATACACAATAATATTATATCATCCTTCCTTAGCAACATACTTCAAGATATTTTCAAAAAGGAAACTTACTAGAATAGATGGTACTTTCAAAAATCACATTTCAAAGCTCGAGATAGTCATAGAATCAAATTTAATACTCCTTACTTGTGAATAAGGTAGTGTTGTTCTTCTTCTTCTTTGGTACCATTTGAGATTTGGTTGAACCACCTTTTGATCCAATATATTTATCCCTTGTTATTTCTTCTTTCGGACGATAGAATCAGTTTCTGCTGTTGACCGAACAATTTGATTGTTGTCTTCCGCAAGTTCTCTGCTTACTTTGCGGTCGACGAGTAGTAATCTGCGGTCGACCGGAAATTTGATATTGGTCGTCCGCAAGTCCTCTGTCTACTCTGCGGTCGATGGCTTGTACCATACGGTCGACCGAAGATTTTCTCGAGGTCTTCCGCAAGTCCACTGACCATTCTTCGGATGATACTTCCGTAAGATGCGGTCGACCGCACCTTCTTCAGGTGTCATTTGAAATATCTTCTAAGGAACTTATAATCAACCAAGAATCGTTGTTTTGATAATTAAATGAGCTATACAATGACAAACTCATTAGCAATTGTATATAAACACTCAATAGCTTTCTAAAAATAGAACCTTTTCTCGGCCAATGGATAAACACATCAATTTTAATAACAAAGATCACTCAAATATAATATCAACAAAAATTTGAACAATTAAAATGTCATGCACTTTATTTTTAAAAATAGTGTAGTGTCTACCATTCCTCTAGTCAATCCTTTTTCAATAAGAAAGATGCTAAGCCTTTCATACTAAGCTCTTGAAGCATGTTTCAAACCATATAAAGCTTTTGAAAGTATGTAAACATGATTTTCAAAAGATTCATGCACAAAATCAGGAGGTTGTTCAACATAAATACCTATTGGATGTAACAAACTTAGAAAAGCACTTTTAACATCCATTTGAAATAATTTAAAACCTATAAAATATGCAAATGCAAATAACATGTTAATGGACTCTGATCTAGTAATTGGGGCAAAAAAAAATCTCATCATAATCAATGCCCTCTTCTTGATTATATCTTTGAGCAACAAGTGTAGCCATATTTCTAGTGATAAAACCATGATCAACAAGTATGTTTCTAAAAATCCATTTTGTACCAATAATGATGTGATTTGAACGTTTAGGTACAAGTTCCCAAACTTTGCTCATTTCAAATTGATTTAGCTCTTCATGGATGATAATGATCCAAAAATCATCACTAAAAGCCTCATCAATGTTTCTAGGTAATATATGAGACAATAATGCAAGATTATCAACAAAATTTACAAAATGTCTTCTCGTTCTTACCCCTTCATTGGGATTACCAATGATTTGATCATTTGGATGATTATGGACGTATTTCCACTCCTTTGGAAGATCATGATTTGTCTCTTCTTCATGTGAGGTTGATTATTTAATGTCAATGATCTCTTCACTTTCATCCTTAGGTATTGAATGATCTTCATTTGATTGAACAATATCTTTGTTCGTTGACTCAATAGATAGCTCTTGAAAATCACCTTCATTCTCATCTCTTGGCAAGTAAATGTTAGACTCATCAAATATAACATGAATAGCTTCATCAATAACCATAGTTCTTTTATTGTAAACACAAAAAGCTTTTCTATTTGAAGAGTAGCCAAGGAACATACCTTCATCGGATTTCTTGTCAAACTTACCAAGATTGTCTTTGACATTTAGAATAAACCATTTACAACCAAACACTTTAAAGTAGGAAATGGAAGGAGTTTTGTCAAATATAAGCTCATAAGGGGTTTTATTAACAAAGGATATAAGAAGCACTCTATTAACAATATAGCGAGAAGTATTCATAAATTCAACCCAAAAATATTTTCGCAAATAATTTTCACATAGTATGGAATATGCCATTTCTTGTAAAGTACGATTTTTCCTTTTATCAACACCATTTTGTTGAGGAACTTTTGCAATTGAAAAATTGTGAGATAAATCATTTTCATCACATAATTTTGTAAAAATACTATTGCAAAACTCTCTACCATTATCACTTCCAATGAAGATAAGTTTGCAACTAATGGTGTTTTGTACTTGTTTAAAGAGCTTGACAAAAGCTTCAAAAACTTCATCTTTACTCAACAAGAATAATATCCAAGTAAATCTATAAAAATCATCAACAGTCACATAGACATATAGTTTGCCACCAATTCTCATGGTTCTCATAGCACCAAATAAATCCATATGTACAAGTTCAAGAGGTTTTGAAGTAGAGACATTTTCTTTGATTTGAAAGAACTCTTGACTTGTTTACATGCATCACAAATATTATCTTTCTAAAATTAATGTTAGGCAAACCTCTAATATACTAAAGTTTTGAAAAAATATGCAAAGTATATATGCTAACATGTCCTAATTTATAATGCCAAAGATATGCATCATCAACTTTCAAAGAAAGGCATATAACATTTTGTTCAACTAAATCATCAAAATAGATATCATACATATTTTCATTTATTCACTACTTGCAGATGATCATTCTTGAGCTTGCGGTCGACCAAAACTTTTCCTTGGATCGTCCGCAACCTTACTGTCCACTTAGTGGATGATCTATTTTTCCATGCGGTCGACCGGAACCTTCTCAAGGGTCGTCCACAAGTTCACCAGAACTACCAGTCTTTACTTAAAGACAAAATCCACTTATATCATGATATTTAGGATAATCAGTGTTTGTGAGAAAAATTTGTAAGAGAATTATATCAAACAATATGACAAGACAACTCAATTATCACAATATGCAATTAACATGTTTCATGAGGAAATAATTTAGCATGAAGAGCATATAACAAATACAAAAACCAATTAGAAAATTAATTAAGTATTTGTATTGAAAACACTTTTCAGCCACATAAAGCATTATGATCTAATTTACATAATTCATAATCAAGAAATTCTTACTAAAGATTCAATCTCAAAAGAATGAATTTCTTCATGACCTTCATGAAGAACATTGTACCTTAGTATATCATATTTGATCATATGGATTGAGCAAATTCTCTTGACATGTTGTATCGCTCCTTTATGATCAACATATCGAGTTACCTACAAAGAAGATGAAACTTTTGGTATCCAAGTGACTTTGGATCCATGAGAATTAGTCGAATTTGTTTTAACAATCCAAATACTTTTTGCACCATTCTCAATTTTCTTCTTGGCATAACATATATTTACCTTATGACCATACTTACCACAATAGGTACAACATATTCTTGATGACATATGAGTATGTGTGTGATGTGTATGATGTACTTTATGATGCACATGTGAGGTATTCTTGTGTGATATATTTTTGTGTGTATGCAAGGCATCATCATGTGTATCAATAAAACCAATACCTCTCTTATCATTAGAGAATCTTTGAGCACCAAGTAATTTATTTAAATTATCTCTACCACATGTGAGTTTATGTAAGCTAACACTTAAATCATCTATTCTCAACTTCATAGCATCATAGTCACTCATCATCTCATTCAATTTCTTGTTTCTAATAACAAGATCATTATTAGCATTTTCAAGAAATTTGACCTTATCACATAGACCAATAATATTTTCATCAAGAGTCACTTTGGAAGAAAGCAGTAAAGCATTTTCATCAAGTAATTTAGCATTTGCCAATAACAAATTCTCAACTTGACATTTCAAGAATTTATTCTTCTTGATGACTTTCTTCATTTCATAATAGAGATTAGCAACAAATTCATCTTGATCAAATATATCACAATTATCATTGCAATCATTTTCACTAATGTGTAAAGTTTGTGAGGTAGAAGTACTTACTTCATCTTCAAGAGCCATAAGACAAATGTTTGCAACCTTGGATTGATCGTTTTCTTCATTTTCACTTTCTTCTTGATTTGATGTGCATGTCAATCCTTCATGTGCAACTTCAAGTAATCTCCACATTTCATATGCGGAACTACAACCACATACTCTATTGTATTCATCTAAATCAAGAGCACAACAAAGAATATTCATAGCAATAAAGTTTGAAGTCATTTTCTTTTTATCCTCTTCATCAAACTCATTAAGAGTTTTCTCAACACTTCTTCCCTTTATAATCTTAGAGGGAACATAAGGACCATTTATAACAATATTCCATAAATCAAAATCAATGGAGGAAATATAAATATGAATTCTATCTTTCCATAAAGTGTAGTTATAGCCATTCAACAAAGGTGGTCTACTAGTAGAGTAACCCTCACTTATGATATTGTTGTCTATATGAGCCATAAGATCTTTACTTCTAGGTGATTAAACCTTAAACAAGAAGACCTGCTCTGATACCAATTGAAAAACCTAAGAGGGGGGGTGAATTAGGTTTTTATCCGATTTTTCAACCTAATTCAATAAAACACCTCTTTGACAACAAATATCAAACACTTGGTGTGCTAGTTGTGTGAGAAATAATGTGTTCAAGTAAAATGCAGAAATTAGAGCAATGAACACAATGATTTATAGTGGTTCGGTTTATCCAACAAAACCTAATCCACTACCTTGAGTTACCTACTCAAGGATTTATCAAATCCCTTCACTAATCAAATAAATGAGATTACAAAAGAGGCTCACCCAATTCACCTTAGGGTTTTACAAATAACCTCTCAAACCAATCAAGGCTCACTCAACCCTTGAGTTTTACAACACAACCTTGATTATACAATAATCTCACCACTCTCCTTAGTGAATCCTAACACAACAATTCAATTCAAGGTTCACCCAAAGGTTTTACAAACAAACCTTGAATACAAAATAACCTATACAAGGCTCACCCTAACACTTAGGGTTTTATGCTACTTGCAACCTTGATACAATTACAATCAATAATAATAAGAGAGAGTTTGATAGATATCACCTTAATGTGAAGATATATCAATTTGAATCACAATCACCTCTTTGAGTAATGGCTTGTCAAGATTGCTCAAAATACACCTTTGAATGTAAAAACCCTTCTTTAATGATTTTAACAAGATTGATGTTTTGAAAGGGTTTTGGAATGTTTCTAAGATGTTATAGGATCAAGATATACAATGTTTTTGCTCAAAAAATCTTCTTTTAAAAGAATTCCAAAGGTTTTGGTATTTAAAGGTTTGTTCCCAACGGTCAAAAAAGAAGCTGTTGGAAACCCACTCAGGAAGTGCGGTCGACCGCAAATCAGACTTGGTCGTCCGCACCATCATCCTCAAGTTCACTGGACAACCACCGGATGATGATTTTTCATCCTCCGGTCGACCGGACTTCACTTGCGGTCGACCTCACTTCACCTGCGGTCGACCTCATGGTCGTCCACAAGTTGGCAGATGAACAAATTTGACAGCACATGCATCCACAAGATAAACTAACTTATGGACGATACCTGGACCACTTTAGGTCGACTGAAACATGTTCATTTGTGTATCAACAATACTCTAACACACAAATGATGATTTCAATCAACCATATAAGTTATGGTATCAATCCAACAAGAGTTTATGAACCATATAAGTTTTGAAATCAAGATGCATGGTTTTCGAAATACCAAAACTTATTTTAACAAAAAAAACATTTTGAAATAACGTTTTAAATTCATAGAGCAACCTTTAGAAACCATTACTCAATTAGAGGTAGAACTAGAGATATCAAAATATATAACTCTAAGACTATACCTCTAGTTCCTATCTAATCCAATAAAAGCTAGTCTTCAAATCTTGATAGTCTTGACTTGTATACTTCCTTGAAGACTTGAAATCTTGTTCTTGCATGGATTAAATCATGAATCCAAAAACTCTATCACTTGTACAAATAAGACATTAGTCCTCATCAATGTTTGTCATTAATCAAAATTAAGACATTAAAAGCTTTAGGGCTTTCAAAAAGTATTATTTATATGAATATGTGAAAATTTTAGAGGTAAAAAAAAAAATTGAAATATGTTTTTATAAGAAATGATGAATTTGGATTTAAATGCTTGTCCAAATACACATATATCAGTTCACTGTTTGAATGGTTTGATCATCTAATCCAATTTAGTTTTTAAATCATGGTCCAACAATAAAATCCAAAACATTTTGGTTTTATGAGTTTGGATAAATGTAAACGAAATCAATATTTTTTAATAATAGTTTATAAAATCCATGCATTGTCTCAAATCTAATTCCCTGGAAATTTGCAAGTTTTTCTCCAACCTGTAGAGGATCCTTCTAATTAAGCCTTGGCCTGAACTTTGTCTGCCACACTACGGTCAAAACTCAATGACACTCAATAGGCTTTTAAAAGATAGAAAATAACTTTTCATTACAAAAAAATTAGAATGAAGAAATAACTCTAAAAACTGTCACTTGATTAGCACATGATTATCGGAATTCTTTAATTTTTTTTTTTAAAATATAATTCGAAGTGCAAAACATCAGCTTTAGTACATTAAAAAAACTGAACAGTTTTTAATTCGAATGTAAAAGTTGAATTTATAAAAATGTTCGAGTATCATAAATAATATTGTTTACCATAAGGAAACGTATGCTACAAATCCCTACACAGTCTCAAGTTGAACAACAAGCTCTCCTGTTGTTACCGGAATAATCTTCAACCTTAATAGTGGTGCCTTGACCAGGAAGATTATAAGTAGCTGCTTCCTGAGCAGCAAGTGCTTTCCTGCTGATTATTTGGTATATGTCTAACAATATTGTCTGGAATGCCTTCTCCACGTTGAGTGCTTCTAATGCTGATGTCTCCAGGAATGATAAACCTTCCTTCTCAGCCAACAGCCTTGCATCTTTATCTGATACTGCTCTGAGGTGGTTCAGGTCACATTTGTTACCAGCCATCATAATGACAATGTTGGAATCAGCATGGTCCCTTAGTTCTCTAAGCCAACGGTTCACATTCTCAAATGTTTGCCTCTTGGTGATATCATACACCAACAGTGCTCCCACAGCTCCTCTATAGTATGCACTTGTAATGGCTCTATATCTCTCTTGGCCTGCTGTATCCCATATTTGGGCCTTCACGGTCTTCCCTTCTACCTACAATGGATATCTATTTTTATAAAATAAACATATTTTTTTATCTAAAATATTTAATTAATTAGTGGCCTAATCACAAATCAAATTAATAATTATGATTTAAACTAAGTCAAATTTAAATATTTAATTTCAAACGAAGCTCAACTTCTCAAGGATACACTAGTAGCCAAACATCTAGAACACAGGTAGAAATCCAAATTTATTCTAAGGGACTTCTCCAAGAAATCTTTGTTAGCTGGTGCATTGAAATTGGGCTCCTTAATTTCCCCTCTACATACTGAACTTCTGAGCAGCTATTGAAGGCCTTCGTTTTGCTAGGAATCATGCTTTTTCAAATATCATCCTTGTATGTGATTGCTTGGAACTTGTTAATGGTGTTAATAACCGTGACATTTTCTCCATTAAGTCCTTTTTTTTTTTCATCGTATGACATAATAACCACGCTAATAGGCTCTCTTAGGATAGTCCTGCATACATGGCTTGATCCCATACCTCCTTTTATCACTCTTTCATGATTTTAATGAAATTTTCCTTTCCCAAAATAAGTATATGTAGAAATCCAAAGAAGAAAGTAACGAAATATGGAATAACCGACCTGAAGAGTCCTTGTTGCAAATTCAACTCCTATGGTAGATTTTGATTCCAAACAAAACTCGTTTCTGGTAAATCTGGATAGTATATTGGATTTTCCAACCCCGGAATCTCCAATCAAGACGATTTTGAATAAGTAATCATACTCATGATCTACTTTATAAGCCATCACTTTCCTCTAAAGTTTAAACAGCCCACGAACCTACATGCACCCAAATCAAGAATGTCACAACTAAGAAAACCTCAGGAGATCAGAATCATCATTCTAAATTTCCATAACAAAAATTCAAGAATCCAACGATTAGATCCTTAAAGAACTAAACTCAACGATTAGAAGATTCAGAACTCTAACCATAGAAGATGGCGACGAAAGTCTCGATCAGAGATGTTCTGGGTATGGAAATTGCTGAAAATTTCAAAATTTTTGTTGGAGCAAGAAAAAAACTTACAAATTAAGAATAGAATACCGAACAAAGAGGAGCTTAAGTGGCCATGCATTGTTGAAGCCATCCAATCGGGAACTCTGTGCAGCAAATCATCAAATCATAAGCATGAAAAATTAAAATTTAGGCAATGATCTTAAAATGGAGGTTCATTCGTATCAAACCAGAGTGTATTGGGAGGCCGGACTTTTTCCCCGGGCATTTAACGGCTCAGAGCAAGCCATTCTGGTGCCGTATGAGGCGCCAGAAATATTACAAATTTCAGGCGTTCACGGAAATATTTATTTCACTCATGTAGAAAAAATTTACGTCTAGCAATAAAATCTTTTGTAAATTTATAACCTCTTACCCTCCAAATATAAGTCAGTTTGATGATTATCAATACATAATTACAATATTTTTATTTTTTTTCATAATCTTACTAAATAGATCTCTCATTTTTAAAAGTAAAAATTGTGTTTATAAATGAGAGAAATTAAATTAAAGGGTGTCATCTATATAGAGTTCCATGAAATTTTGAAGATTTGTGGAATTTTATGGATTTCAATAGAATTACACATAATCTACCAAATTCAATAGAATTTCATGGAATTCTATGTTATTGATTTTAGTGGAATTTGATGGATTTTTGTCTTTTTATTATAATTATAATAAATAAAAATTTATTTTTGTATAAAAAAATATAATGCATATATGTTTTCTTCTTTTAATGTGATTTTATTTTTGAGTGATAGAGATAAATTGAACAAATTCATGTATGTACTTTATAATTATAAATTTTTCTTTTAAAGAAAGTATAACTATATCATTTAAAAGCAAAATAAAAATCTTGTACTTTACTACTATAAACTATAAGGTGTTAAATTTATTAACTTTGGGAAATAGTAACTCATTAATTGTTTTTAATAAATTTTCATTCAATGCATCTTTCTACATATTTGAAACAAAATTATTCATCATTAATTTTTCCTTTTTTTTAATAATTCAAAATCTAATGATGTGTCTCCAATATGGAATTCGATGGAATTTTTTGTCTTGTGGATTTTATGAATTTTTTATTTTAATAGAATTTTAGGTAAAAACTGGTATTATTCGGTGAAATTTTATTAGAGTTTCAAGAAAATAGATAGAAAACAAATTGTACATAAAAAATAAACAAATCAATATTTGTCAAAACTCGACTGAATTATCCATCAATTTTTTAATGGACTTCTTGATTGATTTTTCTTTCGCTTTAGATTTTATACTTTTTTGTATGCTTTGTTTGAAATATATAAATATTCTATTACATATATTCCTACATATGAAATTCTTAATAAAACTTTTCTACTTAATATCATAGTTTTATCGCTAATAAAGTTTAAATAATAATTTGAAGAGGAAATAAAAAACATTTTTTTTACATCAAACCAAATTCAAAATTCATGTGTGAGTTATAATATAAAATACCAAACCAAGTAGATGGATTACATGGAATTTGGTGAATTTTTATTAAACTTTTAAATAAAATAAATATAATAATTTGTACATAAAAAAATTACATATAAACAAATCAATATATGTGTAAAAATTATTTTTGTAGAAAGAGAAATATAATGTTATGACAACCAAGTTGAGAGATATACATGATATTTCGTTTTTTTTTATATATTTGTATTTCATTTTTTTATCGGCAACAAATAGATTAATTCGACGAAATTTCAAGGGATCACAGTCGAATTTGTGAAAGAATTGTTTATTCATATGTTTTACTTCAAATTGCATTAAAAATAGAATTCCATTGAGAACACTAATCTTATCGAATATATTAAATTTCATATTGAGAACTATGAATTTTGATGGACTCAATAAAATTCTAAATTGAGGATGCATGAAATGTTATAGAATTTTAAATTACACCAAATTCCATAACCATGACATCCCCGTAAATTTAAAAATAGTTTAGGTATAATATAATTACTTCTGAGGATATAGTACAAAAGGTAAAAATGATTAATACGAAGGGAGTATTAATTTTCTAATATGTCTTTCTATGTATTTGCCTCTAAGGAAAAGAACACCACGATCAATCATTTTTCTTATATTGATATAGATATTAATTTGAAAAATAGATATTCCATCTTGTTCGGATTTAAATACTACATTTCCCTTTTGAGATGTTCAGTATTGAATATCAATTTTTTTAAAATAAACATATTTTTCATATAAAGTTATGCTAACATCCTCTTAATTTAAAGAATTTACATTCTATTAACTAATTGTCTAACAACTAACCAAATTAAATAACAAGGATGATATGATAATTTCATTAATGTAAAGAATTTTGTTAAATTTTTTAACTAAATCAAATATAAATATTTAATTACATACGAATTACTAATTAGACTATTTCTAAGTGGAATATTATTACCCATTTTTACCGTTCCCAATTCGGGGAGGGACGGGGATAGTTCTCTATGATTTAATTGGGAATAAAATATTTGTTCAATAAATTCTTTAAAGAAAGAGTTTTCACCGTCTTTATTGAGATGTCCTTCACATTTGAATTGAATGACTAACATAAGAAACAATCATTTTTCAGATGGTGAAGACGATCAATATTGTTGCATCCTGATATTGGAGGGATGTGGATTTTAATTAGCTCATCCTGATACATTAATATAACCACCATTTACTGAAAAAATTGTGGCAATATGAAACTAATTAAAAGCCCCCCAAACCTGAAAACTCATCCTAATCACTTGTATTTCCTGTTCCCCAGTAAATACTATTTCCAATGGCTTTAACATAGCACTCACTTTCGCACGTTGTAGACCCAGTAAAGAAGCCATAGCTATATCTATTCTCAGAAACTTCATTGTCATATCTGACGTCAAAAGATCGATTCTGAGGATTCTTCAGAGTGCAGTTCCAAGAACCGGTTCTTGAAATAACAAATGTTTGTCCAGATGAAATTATTTTTGTGAAGTCTGGTTCCGATGCACCAGTGTTTGACAAGAAATTACGTACACATCCTTACCATAACCCAATTCACCGGTGATTGCTACTCTCATGTTGGTGCACTCAACAGCATTAGATACCCACAAAACAAAGAGAAACATAATCGATGCAGTTGTGCTTAATCTGTTGATTTTGAACACATCGATCATAATTTGGTTCTTCCTCGAGAAGCCTTCCATGTTGATATTTAGTAGGAAAGCAATGCAAATATGTTTATTTATGGATGCCAAGCTTGTAGTTCCTTTACTATATTAGTTAATGTCTACATTCAAGACCACAAGAAACTGCAGCCATTAGTTGTAACGTTTCTTCATAACTCTGGCCTCTGGCCAAATATTTATCATGATCGGTTACTGTTAAGATTTTGAATTGATTGCAACATACAAAAGAAATTTGACAATAACATAATTAAATGAGGATAGTCAACAAAATTTACGTGTGGTTCGATTAATTTGACTTACGTCCATGGCCTATGAAAGCGGAAGACTCTTATTACTGTGAGGAATACGAACAAAGAATTGCAAAAATATGACAGCATAAATTTTGTATCACAGAACATTTGAAACAGTGGAAATAGATGCATGCAAGAGGATTATATTCATATCGGGCCATTGAGTTCTCATTGGGGAAACCATTGGACGGTTTGCAGATTTTCTAATTTCGTTTTTAGTCAAGTTCTGGCCTGAGAAATTTGAGCCTTTATTGGGGCATGTTGAAACTTTTTTCTTTTTTCTTTTTCTTTTTTCCCGTACTGGGCCAAATGTAGGCTTTAGTCAAGATTTTGACCTTTAAATCTAGTTAAAGTCGACACAGTATTGTTTGATTGAGGCGGTCGTGGAACTTATAAGATAGTCGACAAAAAGAAATAGAGGGATAAATTATTACTTTATCTGAATTAAATATCAATATTTCACTTTAATATAAAATTTAAAGATATTTTTGAACTTCAAAGGAGTTACTATATTATCTAAATAACCCTAAAATATGAAATTGAGCCTTCCAAATTGGCTGCCTCCTCAATATTTTTTTTCCTTTTTAGTTTGTATATTCTTTTTCTTTGTTTATATTATAAAATGTTATGTTAATACACATAAGATAAATCATACTGATTTTTTTTCTGTAGCATATTTAATTTTAATTTGACCTCAAAGATTGAAATCCTAGCTCCACCGCTAATCCCGCCATCCCTTCTGGTAAGCTTGATTAGAGTTGGTCAATTCACCTAATCAAGTTATACATTATTAATTAACCGAAATCTCTCTTTATTGTTTCTTCAAAAAAAAATGAAAAAGAAAAAGAAACCTTTCTATTGCCATCGCTTTCCTTTCCTAATCATCTACAAAAATCAAGTGTCTAATTAAGGATTGTGCTAAATGTTACATTTAGAAATCATTTCATGATTAATTTATCATTCCAATTGCTTCAATCAAAAGATGGCCTCATATCCAAAAATTATGGATATGATTTAGGATATGAGACCTCTAATGATCTTTCTTTGAACACAAGGACCGATGAACCCCCCATAAGATTTAGATTATATTGCAAGATGCGTACGATAAGTAAAGACCAATTAAATTAAACAAATCATTAGTTTAAAATTACACAAGTCAACGATGTATTATATATTCCTTCATTTATAAATATAAGATTTAGGTATATTTTTTTATCTAATTATAAAATATTTTATCACTTTTTAAACATATTCATAATTTGTTTATAATATTACTTCTATTTATCATTATATTCTTATTTAGTTTTTTCTTGTTTTCAAGAAGTGACTTTAATTTTTTTTTCTTTTTATTCTCAACACACATTTTCTCTTTATCTATTTATTCTATGTTTTATTCTTAAGATAAAGTCTATTTATCTCTTTCTTATTCTTAAAACAAAATAATTAAAAATATTATTTAAATTAAAATACGTACTTGGTCTGTGTCAGAAATACTTGTAACTTATTATATTTGAAGATAGAGAAGATAGAGGGACGTAGTATAAAAAAGGGTGTAGTTGTACATTTTCAAGATACTAATTTATCTAAAAAAATTGAAACCCTAAAGTTCGTGCATCATATATAGGACTAACAAATAAAAAATGTCAAACGTTAAAAAAAAAAAAATGTCGTAAAACAGCACATGGATGCATGGCCAAGTGGCCTAGATCATTGCCCACTGGGTGTCAGCATGGGGAAATAAATTTCCATGCAGACATGACTGGACGGTTGTGCATAGACAAGTTTTTTGGAATCTGGTTGAAAATGGTTTTAATTAGTCAGATTCAGCGAAGCAGAATCTAATTCACACTTCCTATATCCTTTCCATTTCTCCACACAAGACACTGTCCACTTGCCCGGCAAAGGGGAAAGAACATGAGGCCATGAAACTACTACTTAACTTTTAATTTTTTCTAATTTCTGTTTTTTTTTCCCCTTTATAAAACAAAACCAGAATATATATATATAGAGGATGAATATGCCACTTTCAAAGGAGTCCTAGGCCATCTATCTAGATTTAGAATCTTGAATTTTTGGATTGCATGGCCACAGTTCATTGAATACTGCAGTAACCAATTAGTTGGACTGTTACAGAAAGCAACAGTAACCAATTGGCTGCTGACTTTATGGATGATAATTCCATGATTCTACCATCGAATTTATCTATTTAATGAAGAATTTTTGAATCTTTTGCTTGAAACGTACTTGTCACTTCTGCAAAATTAAAGTTTAGCAGTGCTCTCGGGGCCCAAAGTCGATTCCCTTTCAAGTCAATTCAGGTTTTGAATAAAGCTAAGCGGTGCTCTCGGGGGCCAAAGTTGACACCCTTTCAAGTCAAACTGACGGATCTTATAAGTACTTGTACCACGTAATAAATATATAAATAAATAAATATATTTTTTTAAATTTATTACTTACTTGAGGAAAACCTATTAAAAAAATCGATATTGATTCAGAGATTGAAACCTTACTACCCTTTTATCTGGTAAATGTCATATGAATTTAATTAGTTGAATATTATCAAAAGAATGCTCTTTTTGATATTCAAACATGGCCAAACCCCTCACAAATTGATAATCTTCTGCTAGTTTTGGGGGGTTTGGTTTAGATCTTTTGTTCTGTTGGGTTTAGTCACTGTACAGGGTGACGTTGTGTCCGTCCTTTGGGATTCTTTCCTCTACTCTTGAATATATGATACCTTGCCTTTCAAAAAAAAAAAAAAAGGATAATCTTTGTTGTTGTCATATAACCAGCTCTAAAGTGGGTCTTAGGATATATAAGTTTGTAACTGATTATTCCTTTCTTTCTTTCTTTTATCTATGTGAAATATTTTTATGATAGAAAACTTATTAACAATTTTGAAAGAATATTTATTAGCCAAAACACTTTTCAAAAAAAGAAGAGGCAATTGTAAATTTTTTTTTTTTTTGAAATGCATCTGTGAAAAGTTTACAACATCTCTATATTGGGATGAACCAAATGTAACAACAACCTTTTATTATTTGATGCATTTCAAGATAAATAATTATAATACTCTATTTTATCAATTTAACGTATTTTATCAATTAACCCTATTATTGTTTATGACAAGTTTTTTGCAGCTTAAATGGTAAGCAGTTTCATTTATGTATTTAAAATATTACGTGTTCAAGTTTTGACATTTAAAAAAACTATTATTGGTTATAAGAATATGAATTACCTTATTTTTGTATATGAAATTAAGTCAGGAACAGTATAAGTATCGCTTCCCTCATCCCCGCTATTTCCCTTTTCAGATAATTAGGATAAAGCTGTATGAGGGCAGTGATTCTAAAGTCGAGGTGGATCAATTGATTCTTTTTTGAGTAATTAATTTTGGACAGTTTATTGTTAGTCATTAAAACTTCTCTAAAATGTTCTTAAAAAAAATCATGATTTTTCAAGACAAGCATGTACAACTTATTTAGTAAAACGATCTATGATTTTAAAGATGGTGAGTTCAAGTCATACATATTTTCCACCATTGTAATGTATTTATAAAAGTACTATTAATTGATTAATTACTATTTATTTTAGTTTGTACTCCTTCTGTTCGGAATTAAATGTACAAAAGATTAAGAAATGTCTTTGACTTTAATTAACTCATAAAATTATTTTTCTTATTAATATCATGGATGGTGGGATCCATGAGTTAGTAAGATGTAAATCTTTTAAATTAAATGGTAGTTATGTCAGTTGAGTAAATGTATTTGTTACATTTATTTTTTAATTGAAATTAAATAAAATATATTTTCTTATGTTTGAGTCTGTTTATGTCAATAAATTATCAATCTATAAATATTAGGACATGATTAGAGGTGGAAAAATGGATGTAAATCCAACAAAAATCCAAAATAATCCAATTAAATGGATTTGCTTCACCCATATAACTTAAATGGTTTTAAATGGACATTCATTTAAATTCATTTATCCTAATGGATTTTAATGGATATCTATGAAATCCAATAAACATCTATTTTAAAAAGTCTAACTTGGTCAATGTCCATTAATCAAATTTAATTAATTACACTTTAACCCAATATATATTTTAAATTTCACTTTAAATCTATAAAAAAAATTTCCATGTTTGAAGAAAAAAAACTCTCACTCTTTCTCTCTATAGAACTATCATAATTCATAAGTAGTTTATAAGCAGAAGTTTTATTAATTTCACGTGGAGTTTTCCCCAAAAAATGGAAAAAGAAAAAGAAAAAATTTCATAGAGAGAATAGAATCTTCAATTTTGATCATGATGATTTTCTTTGAATGTATTCGAATTTATTAATTAATTTTCTTTTAATGATCAATTTAACATTGGACAAAAATACATATATTCAACAATGAACAAACAACACTATTATTCAAACACATAGGACTCAATAATTAAGTTTTTATAAAATTCTGAAACAAAAAATTTGTACGAAAATTTTAAATTTCATATTAAACTAAGTTTTTATATAAGTATTACTATTTTTACAGCTTTATTTTTTTTTATTTCTTTACTAATTGAATAGCTTTATTCAGCTTTATATATAGTTTTTTATTTATTATTTTTTGTACATAAATTTGCTAAGCTAGCTTTAAAGCTCGCAACTTACTCATTTTATGCAATCTGTTGACATGAAACAAATTTTCATTTCATTTTGATAGGAATTTTTTTTAAAAAAAAAGAATCAACTGATAGTGTAATTATCATTTTTATATGTTTCTAATACAATAAAATTAAATATTAAAAAAATGAATTGAGCACGAGTTTAAATAAAAAAATTACATTAAGAAATTTAATTGAATACAATTACAAATAATGAACTATAAAAAAACAAAATTATATGGATAAATGGGTGTCCATAGATATTCATAAACCATTTATATTCAAACAATTTACAAATATATAGATGATTAGTTAATTAAATATTTAAAAAGTTAATTAAACATGAGGTTAAATAATAAAAATTATATTAAGTAATTTAATTGAATACAATTGCAAATAATCACATCTTAAAAAAAACATAATCAAAGTTATATGAATAAATGGGTGTCCATGGACATCTATAAATCATTTAGAACCAAACCATTTATAAATGAATCATAAATTGTTTGGACTTAAATGGATTGATACTCATATAAGTTTATTCAAATGGATTTGAACATCCATTTTGCCATCCCTAGACATGATTATTGGCTCCAATAATTTCAATTAGTCTAAGAGTGCAATTACATTCTTTTAGTGGAGTAGAATGTAATTAATCAATTAATTTGATTACTAAAATAATTTATTGGAAGTTTAGTCTAATTGTTTCGGGTAAGGTCCATTTGCTAACTCCTAATGAAATTATGATTTTACAATTCTAATAAGTTGCAGAAATATATCTTTGAGATATGTTATGATATGATATGAATATTTGATAGTATCCATTGGTTGTATCCAACTATAATTATCCAGTATAAATATACATAATATCTCTAAAAAAGATAACCTAGTGTTTTATTCTACATAAATTTTCTCAGTTTCAATAATCCTACACTTTTAAAGAGAGAAAATATATCAACTTTGTTTTAATCCCTCGATATTATACCCAAAAAGGCTTGGAGGTCTAGGGGCCAAAGCTTTCATCTTGATGAAGACGAGGTTAATCAAGTAGACATAAATATATTCGAGCATTATAATCAATATTAAGGTGGTGAGTGATGTAGATCATAAATTAATGAAATGTAAATTCCTTAAATAAAAGAGGTTATTAATGAAAATTTGAATAAAATATTTTTATTTAAAAAAATTGACATTCAATTTCGAAGAAGTTAAAATAAAAATGTGAATATTCAATTTTGGACATAATGAGTAATTTATTTAAATTTGTACATGAAAGATGTTATACTCTTATTTTTAAGTAAAATAGTCTGAAAATGCCAATGCTTTTATTATTTTCTAGAAAACTTCAGTATGAATTCATTATATGAAGTAATTAAGAGGCCATTGAGGACAATTCTGAAAATGCCAACGTTTGGCCCCGTTAAGCACTCAAAACCTTGTCGGTTTAACAATGTCATTGGTCCCACAGTGCAGAAACTTACGAAGTAAAATTCAAGCTTGTTTCCTCAAAAAAAAAAAAAAAAATCAAGCTTGTTATTCTATATATACCTTATGAGATGTTCTGGAAACCACATACCACAATATAACGAAATCACAGATTTACAGGCATGTCTAAACATTTTCAGCTCTTTCTATTCTTGGTCTTGGTTGCAGCATCCCATGATACTCGTGCCTCAATTCTTGGAATCCAAGTCAAACCCATGATCGGCCAAGGTAAACAAAAATGTCCAATTGTATATATTGTCCATTTACAGGTATGCATTGTATGTATTGACTTGTAAGGAATCCAAGCAAACATAAATGCTTCCTAGCTAGGTCCCTAAAAGGCAAAGCACTTATAGGATTGATATTGAGAAACATGACAATTGATCATTTCTTATTTTGTAATATTATATGATTTCACTGATCTGGGTAAATTACAGGTGATTATGCAAGGATGTTCGTAAGCCTAGGATTAGTTTGTGTTTGTTGTGATGACAAAAGAGGTGAATGTAGAAGCTCATGGGAAGGGTCTTGCTCTGGGAAACTCCAATGCACCCCATGGAAACATCAACACTGATTAACCTTATTTACTCCAAAAATATTAATTTTCTGTAATAACTTTGATACTTTTCATGCTAAATAAATATGGTATAACCTCAGACAAACAGAAAAGTTATATATACTTTATAGGGTTTAATATCCCTCCGTCGATCGATGCATGTTTTTGGTCTGGCTTTATGTTAATTACAAGTGTTCTCTCTTATCATATGGTACATGTTTTCTCTTGGTCTGGCTCTAATTTCTGTGATACTCGTGAACTTTGGACTTTTGATCTGATAAATTTATTTTCAAGGGAGGAGCAACAAAGACTTTGATTTATAGTTATTTTATAGATCTATACTATTTGTTTTACAATTAATATTTTCATGTTGGAAATGTGAGTATTAATACCGTTCTAAAATAAATAATTCTTGTATTCAAATTGTAACAAGCCATTTAAGTCATTCATATATATATATATATGCCAAATCTCATTCAGTACAATATTAAATAATAGCTCTATCACAAGCTTTTTCACCCAAACTCTGGTGAAAAGAAAAAGAAAAAGAAAAAAGACTATCTCAACTCATCCTGGGTGGAAAGACATTATATTTCACCGAATTTCATTCCTATGTACCAACAAGGAATATTATGTGTTTGTCAATTTTGTTTTAAAAAGTTCAAGAGAAAATCGTTTGTTAGGTTTTCTAATGTGCAATATTTGGGGATTGAGAATGTAATCTGAATAAAAGAGAATACCTATAATAATTTCAATCTATCAAAATCACAAGACACAACTCCTGAAGAAACTTGGTCTAATAAATTTTTCTTTGTTTTGCAATCAATAAACATTTTAAATCTAATAAAATCTGAATTCTATATCGATGGAATCCTCCTTCCCAACAAAAAATGAAAAACACATATTTTTTTTATTTAGGAGGGATGGCAAAAACTTCAGTTTATGTGGGTCCACCCGCCCCACCCAACATAGTTGTGGATTTCCAAGTTTATCGGGGGGACAAGATTAAAAAGTGAAATTTGTAGGATGGGATTGAAAGTGGGGATTCCCTGCCCAACACGCCTTTATAGTATTCTATCCCTATTAAATAAAAGAAAAATCATCTTAACCCTTTATTTGCTTTCAAAAAAATTTAACTTAATGCTAAAGTACTAAACAATAGCCCCAATTCAAATTAATGGATTAATTTATATTTATATTAATATTGTATTGATTATTAGATAATGAATATTTAAATTTTTATTTCATTAATGAAATTTTTTATTATGTATGTGATTATTTTTAGCTTAAATTTTAAAAACACATTTGGTGAAAGAAATAGCTTATTTGATGGTATCATGAAATGTTTTTTGAAAAAAAATTTAAAATTAAAGTGGGATCAAATAAGGGCTCAAAATGGGGACAAATTGGAAGCTGAGGGCGGCCTAATACGGGGAAGGGATCGAGGCAAAACTCCCTTATTATTTTTAATGCGGGAGTGGAATGAGGATGATGACAATGATATAGAAGTAGGGTGGGGTCGGGTTTGGGGCCTCCAGCCCTACCCCTTCCCATTGCCCTCTCCAAATTGTTTTTTATCTTACAACTTTAAAGGCGAATAATGTTATCATCTGTAACTTTTTTTTTACCTTTATAGTCCTTAATAAATTTACAAACTACTAAAATGTCCACAAATTTTTTTTTCAATGTGAATATAAAATTTTCTCTACAAAATGTATCGTGTACTAGAAAAATTATACGTTTTGGTCAAAATTGCACTGTCACACATGAGAGATGCACTTCATAAATTCGTTGAGAATCATAAAGGAAAAAAAATAGACCATAATATTAGGAGTGTAAACGAGTAAGTCAAGCTCAAGTTCGATTGAGTTAAAAAATAGAAGCTCAAGCTTATCTCATATATTTTATAACAACTCAAACTTGAATAAGGTAAACTTTCAAGTCGAGCTCGAACTTGTTTATTTTTTTAAAATATTTTAATTTAATTTTTTTAAAAATAATTATATATATATATATATATTAGTGGCTAGTCACGAGCTAAATATTTTTTTGTGAGCTCGAGTTCGAGTCAAGGTAAATCGAGTAACTCACGATCGACTCCACTCATTTACACACCTACATAATATTATTGATCTAAAAACCTAAATCACCTCGATCCATGTGGGTTCGGGTCGTTTTGGGCGGCTATCTTTTTTTTTATAGTTCCTTAAACTTAATATTCATTTATTTTTTTCTTTCCCTTAAAAAAAATATGTTGTCTAACTCTAATACTAATAAAATTTATCCCAATTTCCAAGTGATTAAACAAACAAATCTCAAATCCCTAAAATTTCTATATTATCTTTATTGTATTAATTATTTTTTAAAATTTTATAGTTTATTACTTTTATGTTATAAACCTTATTTTTTAAAAAATGAAACTAAAAAATGTAATGCAAATGAAAAAGAAAAAAAAATAAATTTAGTTTTGTTTTGGCCCATTTGGGTTATTTGGCTTACGAGCCAAATGGGCCGACCTAGTATGTTTCTCATAATTCTTTAAAAATTAGAACTACGTGGGAATGCTTCAAATATTGTAACGAATGTATAAGAATTTTAGGAATTTCTTAAAAGATTTCATTGGCACTAACCTAATGTAGTGTAAAATCGTTATTTATTATTAATAAAATTAAAAGCTTATAGATCCCAATGGGTACAAATTCATGCATATTGAGATTGTTGTATGACAAATAACATCAAAAGTGTTGCTTTTAGAAAATAAAATACCTAATTTTTTTTACTCTGAGAATTAATTGAGTTGTTGTGAGTAGAATGAATAACAAGCACTTTTGGAGGTGATCTATTATCTAGCCATCTTATGGGAAAGATATAGCATATCTCAATTTCAAGAAATTGATCAAGTTTTAGCAAAAGTAGCTCTTTAGGTGTTGGTTGAAAGATGTCAAAGATAATGTTGTTTGGAGGTATGATATTAATCATAATCGAGTTAAAGGATTAGTGCACCCTTTTAAAACAACATACAATATTCATTTGGGAAATAATATGCTCAAGTTGAAAATGAGAGATATTTTGTTTTAACGAAGAAAATTAGTTGATTTTCCCTTTCCAAGGGAAAAAAGAGGCAATTATATTTACCTCTATTTGTTTGGTATAATGTGGAAATGAAGTAAATACCATTATTATTTGGTTCTAGAAAAAAGTAAAGAGAGAAGTGAGAAGTTAGATAGAAAGTAATTGCACAATCACATATGTAACATTGTAGTCCATAATGGGAGTGAGTTTAAGAATGGCATGGGTCGAGTTGCAACAGATCTGAGGCCATACCCATCCGATGGGGATGGAAAATTTCTGATTTTATTGGAAATGGAGATGGGGATAAGGTTTAAATTCTAGGTTTTAGCAGGTATGATGATGGAAATTGTAACATCCCAGATTTTTCCAAAACAAAATCCAAATAGAAAATATAATATAATAGCCAAGTCAAAGAATATACCAAATTTAAAATAGTCAAAGTTCCCAATCATGAATCAAAATCCCAAATTCCAAATAAATTCCAAATTATAAATTTGAATCCAAAACAATCTTTGCCAGAATAAAATTATTTATATCAAATGAAACTAAAACATAAACATAAATATTCATAGCTCGAAAATGAGAATATAATTTAAACCAAATTCAAATTTCATAAATGATTGGTCATTATCCCTTACATCGCAACCCATCAGCTTGTAAATGATTTAAGAAAAACATAATACATGGGGTTAGTACAAGTACTTAGTGAGAGTAAAGTGTGACGTTTTACAAGGAATATAAGCATTTCAAATATCATATAAATAAAAATAATTAATTTTATCATCGAGTCAAAGACTCCTGTTTAATTCGAGCTAAAACCCTGTTCAATCGGACATAAGTCTCTGTTTTATCGGGTCTAAGCCCATGTGTTTGATGAGATATGCAAATACATTTATATGCGCATTTATAAAATCATTGTGCATATATCATAATTTCAAAGTGCACAACTAATTATGGAATAAATAACACATAACATGTAAATATAAAGATTTAAATAATCAAATAAGTTAGAACTCCCACCTCAAATGCAGATATAAATGCGTGCTAAGTTGCGTGGAATAACTAGCTCTCTAAGTCCTTGTTTCCTACATTGGAAGTATCAATGAATTAGAACCTTGAAAAGCTAAGCTAAATAATTATCTTAAATAAATAAATAATCTAAAAAAAGGAAAAGAATGGCTTTTTGAAAAGTTAAATGAACTATTTGACATTTTGAAAAGGTTTGGGAACACTTTTGCAATATGAAAAAGGTAATTTCGAGTTTGGAAAAGTTTGGGGTCTAACTATAATTTTAGCAAAGTCCAGGGGTCAAATCGTAATTTCAAAAGTTTGGTGACTAAAAACGAAAATTTTGAAAATATGGGGTTGAAACATAATTTAAATAATTCTTGTAGTATAAAAATGGAATTCTAAAATAATTAGGTAAAAATATAATTTTTAATAAGTTTGTGGTCAAATTGAAAATTCTAGAAAGATTTGAGACTAATTTGAAAATCCTAAAAAATTTTGTGGGTAAATATGTAAATTCCTATATAAAATTGTGGGAATTTTAGGTTTTTAAACCCTAAAAACTTTTTGTAAAAATTGATAAGTTTTTTTTTGAGAGAATTACTAAAATGCCCCTCAAAACCTTAACCCTAATTTTTCCTCTCTTCTTCTTCCTTTCCTAATCCTAGCCGCCAAACCCCTCTCTTCCACTGCCACCATTCCTTTCCCTCCAGCACCCTACCACCCTCTTCCTCAACAGCCCCTTTTTCCTCTCTTATCCCTTCTTCTCTTCTTCTTTTTCACTTTTCCTCTTCCCTCTTCTCCCCCATTCCCTCTGCCCCCCCTCTTCCCCACTATTTCCCCCCTCCCTCGGCCTCCCTCTACCGCCCTCCCCTTCCTTCTCCCTCCCCCCTTCTCTTAGCCTTCTCCCTCTCGGTCTTCTTTCTTCTCTCTCTCTCTCGGTTTTCTCTTCTTTTTTTCAAAAATAAAATGTTATAGTTTGTGGGAGCTAGGAAAAATGGATGTTTTTAAGCTTATTGCCGCCACCGCCGGCTAGCTAGCCATATGGCAGCGTTAGTGGTGACTGTCATGCCTGAGAAGGTAGAGAAATTTACCTACTCGGGATTCGTGATTAAGGAGAAAAAATGATTAAAAGTCTTAACTCCTCGCTTATTTATATGTGTGAAATAATAAACCTTAATGGCCAGATTACTTAATTTTAATTGAGTAATTTATTCAGCCCATTAATTTTATTAAATGGGTATTACAGAAATGAAAGATATTTGTTGTATCCAATTGGTATTCGTCGTACCCCCACCCACTTAGAACCTGTATATATTTTTATTTAATTTTTATTAATTACGTATATTTAATGAAATTTAAGTGTGTATGTATGTGTGTATATTACAAAAAAAATATTTATAACATTTTGAATAATAAAATATAAAACAGTACGCATTAAAATGAAAAAGAACATTATATTAAATAATCTCAACCATTACACAATACATCTATAATGAAAAAACCTAAGAATGAGTGAATTAGGTTTTATCTGTTTTTTTTCAACCTAATTAAATAAAATCATTCTAATACAACAATTATCAAACAATTGATGCTCAAACAATATATGTAACAATGTGTTCAAGTAAGTAAATGGTAGAAATAAAACAAATAACACGATGATTTATAATAATTTGGTTTATCCAACAAAACCTAGTTCACTATCTTGAGTTATCTACTCAAGAATTTTACAAAATCTTTCACTAATTTTGCACAGGAGATTACAAAAGAGACTCGCCTAGTTCAACTTAGGTTTACACAAAAACCTTTTACCCAATCAAGATTCACTTAACTCTTGAGTTTTAAACACAACATTGATTATACAATATCTCCAATACAACAATTAATGAAATATATTAAGAGATAATCACAATTATCTTTAATTCAATGTTCAATCTAACCCTTAGAGTTTTAAGCTAAATGCAACATTGAATAAGAATTACAAAATGTGAATAAAAAGTGTTGATATAAATATTACCTTTAGTTGTGAAATAATCATCTTGTTGATACAGACCCTCTAGGCGACCAGCCCTAGGAACCCAAGTCTCAACGGATTAGAAACCCTAATTACACAATAGCGAGTTGAAGAAAGATCATAATTAGAACCTAAAGGAAACTAAGGTTTTAAACCCTAATTCAGAGACGCCACAAAGGTTGATCACTCCTTTTATAAGTCAAGTTCATGCATTCAATCAAGAGCACAAGAAACAAAAGCTAAGGCTTTTCCTGAATAATTCTTTTGAATTGATATCCTCCTTACAAGTATTATATGAATGGTATTTATAATAGTAAAATCCTAAATAATTAAGAAAGCAAATTAAAAAAATCTAGAACTCCTAAATCACTAAGGAAATCAGATTACAAATTATATTGGAAGCTACTGAAATTTATTATATAAAATCTTCCAAATCCTATTTAAGATAGAAAATCTTCAAAGCATCCACCAAATTTTCGTTGCACTCTTGTTGATCTTCCAAATTTTAACCCTTGCACACATAGATATGTAGCCACTCTTGGTGAAGCTTTGGAATCTTCAAGTTTTGCAGTTTCTTTATATTGAATCCATTATCAAACTTTGTAAAGCTTCTTTCATTCTCTTTGTCCTGCTCTAGTCATGGACCACCAATCCATGCAGAGGATCTACACAATATTTGAAATCATCAACTTGCTTGCGAACTTCAGATTGGTCAGAACATGATCTCCATTACTTGTACAAAGACCTATTTGAGTAATTTGTTCTCAAAATTGGTCAAGAACACCAATGAATGTATGAAACCCTTCTTAGAAGATTGTCACAATGTAAATGTTTTGAAAGGGTTTTGAAAATATTTCTAGAGATATTCTACAAAGAATGTCAATCAGTTTTTTAGCTCAGAAAATCATGTTTTAAATATTTTCAAACATTTGGGTATTTAT
>SRSM01000760.1:0-87907 GCA_019593545.1 Apocynum venetum | reverse complement strand
TCTCATATGTCAACCCCTTATCCTCTCTTTAGAGATCACCCTGGCCGTTATGCGGTGACCCAAGAAGTGTTTTTCAGAACAACCAAGCTTCTGTTTTCGTGTCAACTGGGAGACGTAGCAACTTTCTTGCTGTACTTAAGGCCGTCATTTTTGTTTTTTGTTTTTCAAAAAATTTGGTGAAACAAACCAAACAGATATTTCATGTCTCAATCAAACGGCGCAAAAGCATCCCCCCCCCCCAATCCCCGCAAAAGGAAGAAAAACTAAAGTGTGAAGGATTCGCGCATGGATTAAGTAGAAAGAGCTGAGTTTATGGGGTGCTGGTGGATGCTATGCTACTGTTACATGAAGTTTATCTACATAAAATTTCATAAATGATTAGAGATGAGTAGTTGATGGCATCAGTCAAAATAATAATTTTAAATTTAATAGATATCTTAGATTCTAATATTTTGGTATTAAAAATGATAAATAAGATCTTTGGGACGAATAATTAAAAAGAGTACAATGGACAAAAAGATATCATAATATCGACAAGTTAAAAAAGAAAAACGAGGGCAGTATATATTGGTCGAATGGGTAGAGATCCAGTGGGGGGAGGTGGGGGTGGGGGGGGAGAGAGGCATTCCCCTCTTTTCTGGATAGTAGGAGTAATAAAATAATTAATTATTGTCTCCTATATCATTTTAATTATCTATTAAAAAATTAATAGCAGTGGTGGTAAAATATTATATTTATACGACCTGTCAATAAATAATGATTAATTTAAGAATTTTAGTATATAATTATTATTTTAAATATTTTTTTTAAATCTAATACAAATTCAAATGTACAATGAAATAAACATAAAATATAAGTAGTATTTGTTATAACATAATTTGTTATTAATGTAAACAATAAAATTAATTTTGAAATTCTAATTCAAGGTTCTCTCCAAAAAAATAATAATAATAAAATCTAATACTAGGAATGAGGCACTAGTTTATTTGCCCTTGACAGTATTTCCAACTTATGGGTTGTGTCGGGAAAAGGGCAGAGATAGAAGTTTCAACACGCTTTGCATGCATACAGCATATCTTACCCTTAATGTTAATGCGACATTGATTTTGAGATTGCAATCAATCTTTTGTTTCCTTCCGCTTGAGTAAAGAAATCTTTTTTTGTCCCCCCAATTAATTTAGCAATAAAATCTTGGAGTAGTGATAAAGGTCTCCAATCTTGCTTCCAAAAAAACAATTACATATACAACTGGATTCCATGTGTGCAGATACTTACAGTTGCAAGCTGTAGATCTCAAAATATACTAATTAAGTCAATGAACAATAAACACTTCTACGCTCGATAATAGATTTATGATTACTTATATTCAATTAGGTGCGTTATTGAATTTAAAATGATACTCACTCTGTTGGATTTTGAATAATTATATTTAACTTTACAAGCTTAACGAAAATCTTTGATTTGAAAGAAATAGAAGTTGCTATAAGTCTCTATTATTAATATTGTTTAATTGTGAGAGTGATAAGATTATTGAGATATAAATTTTTAGATTAAAGGAGTTGTTAATGAGTTTTAGAGTAAAAAAATATTTATTTATTTTAAGATGGTGGACAATTTATTCCAGATCTTTCAAAATGAAAATGTAAATATTTAATTCATGTAAAATGATATGCATTTTTATCAAACTCTAACTCAATCCTTCTTCAATTTTTATCTCTAAAAAAATAAGGAAATAGATTATTTTTGACGCTCAATTGCTCCTAGGGTTGTGAAAAAAGTCTAACAGCTTGCCGAGTCAAGTTGAAGTTGATCTAGCTCAATTTGAAATTAAACCATTAAATATTTAGCGTGATTAATCAAGTTGTTCGTGAAACCAAACTATCTATATATTCTTTTTTCTTCTAAATTTTAGGTTAAAAATATTTTTTTTAAATAACTCCATTCTTATCGACTCAACAAAGTTAGTCTTTTTCAAGTTCGAATCTAGTTGGAACTTGTTATAACATTTAACGAGTCAGTTTGAATTTCAATTGTCGAACTCGAACTAATGTAAGTAAACTTGAAGAGGCTCAATTTCGACTGACCCGTTACATCACTCCTCATTGCCTTGACCAAACATTTTTAAAATTTTAAAAGTTGGTTAAAAATTCCTTTTAAAAAAGGTTGGCTAAATATTTTATTTACCGAAAAGGATTGAAAAGAATAAACAAACTAGATAATACTAATAAGTAAGTACAAGATGATCAAGAAAATAATGCCTATAAGTATCAGGGGAAAACTACAAAACTATTGATTTAAAACAGTTATGATGTTTTGTAAATAAACAAATATGAGCATATAAAATACTCCTTAACACACAAAACTTGTTTTAGGGAAACTGGAAAATTGGGAATTTCTATTTACCCCTGAAAAAAAAAAGGCTGGGTTTAGATCTGTTGAAGTCTAATACCAACCAAAAGACTTTGATAAGTGTGTGTTGTGGTGTATCAGAAAATGGGCATGCATCAAGAAATAATTGCTGTCACATTAATCAATTTGGGTTTAGCCTGGAATATGTGGTAGATAGCCTTGCCCTGTTTCCCAGAGTAGCATCCATGGTTCAATCTAAGACATGGCAACTCTCATGAATCACCCATTTCAATCAATACCTTCGCTTCCAATCACTATACTTATTCAGAACATCATTTGTTGCTTTCATGTTACAGCCACTGCATCTTTATGCAATGAGTGGAAAATAATTGGAGCCCAGCTAACAAAGCCACCAGGAAGACAATTCGAGAGAATAGATGGTTTTCATCACTGGAAACCTATACAGATTACAAAATCTACAGTAAGTTTCCAATAGGATTCCCTCGTAACATCTTGTGCCAATTTGCTAACCTACTAAATCTACAGTAGTTTCCAATTCTGTCTATGAAATAGAGTAGACAGCAGACTGCAAGTCATCTAACCAAACAAAATGTGTAATAAAATTTCAAACAAACTTGCAAGATCAATCCTATTATAAGTCATTACAACTGCATTACAAGATCATTCATGCAAACAAAATAACCAATGTACCTATGCACAAGGAATCAATGATCCAGGTAACACTAGCTTTTCATCAGCAGCGAAGGACATACATTCCAAAATATCATGTTACAGCAAGATCAGGACCTCATGCAGCAAATCTACTACCACATAATATAACAAGCAATTCCAAAGTGCATCATAGAGGAATCATTGATCTTGCAGGCAGAATTTGTGAGCATTCCTTCAATGTAGCCTCAAGTTTTCCTTAATGTTTCTTTAATGAGGGAGAATTCTGTCACAAAATTTCACATCACAAAAACCACACCAATATGTTTTGAAGTGCAGGTGCAACAAAACATTTCTCTACCCACACGAACACCCCCCCACCCCTCTCCAGAAGGAAGGAAAACAAATTGGTTAGGGGTGCTACAAAAGCAATATCAAATCATTTAATCAAATCCTATTATCAAAGGGTATTCCATTTTCTTTTTTTGTTTGGGGGGGAGGGGGGGCGGGGGGGGAGGGCATCCTGTAGATATAATCAACTTACCACTTCAGTGCTAAATCCTTCAGAAGTTGATCATATGCATCATACTGTTTTCCATGTCTTCTCTCTTTTTTCTTTTTCATTTTTTTTGGGGGGGGGGGTGGGGGTGGAGAGAGGGAAGGATATTCTTCTAGGTATCAACTTACCACTTTAGTCCTAAATCCTTCAGAAGTAGATTCCATGTGACTTTTGTTGCTCAGGTACATTTACAAACTATGTATGAAACTCTCTTTTGTGATACAAATCCATCCACAGATTGATCATGTATTTCACGCAACACCGTATTATAGAAGTATAAATGACACATTAAATATTGTTACCTTCTATCTATCTCAAACATGACATTTACATGGTAATGAAATTAATTTCATACCACAAAAGTTACAAGCTTGAAGTCTGAAAGCTCTCTTGATCATCAAATGATTGTATATTTGGACACTGACAAACTTTTAACTAGAGAAATTTTTCTCAAGTTTATTCTGCAAAGAAATCGAAGTCAAATTTCATACAATAATTTATACAAGTGAGAACACTTCCTATTTATTTTTTCATTTTCAATTCAAGTGGATCCACTTTCTTCTTTATCATCCATATATCCTTACTGCTTAATATACTACACCCTATATTTTTGGGATCCACAAATAGGACTGCAATTCTCCAACAAAACTCTTAATCTAAATGAATTTATCTTTTCATCCTAAATTTTTAAAAAAATTTCACTATAGAAGAGATACTGCCTCAAATTCCATAAAAAAACAAGGGTTCCACAAACAAAAGTAAACCAATAACTGCAGAATTCATGATCAACCTGACCTGACAAATGAACCCCCAAGGAAATAAACAACATTTATCAACATCTGAGCAATGCCCAAACCTTTGAATTAAGAGAAGGAGAAGATGGGAGAAATGGAGCATAGGGTGTCTAAAGAAAGCAGCACATCTAAACTAAGGCCAATAACAACCAACCAGCTTCCACCTCACACTTGCGCAAGAAGCACAATTCACAATGATCTACTCACATGATTAGTCACTCCTCCAGGGATCTCCAGCCTCCACTTCAGTCTCAAAAGACAGAAGTATGACGCAGGTCAGGGATTTTTTCATTACTGGAACTTCAAGCGCAACACTTTCCCCAAGAGAATGACAGTGTTTAGTTTCTCATGTTTAGAATTCCTCCTACACACAGACCCAAGTCAGTATTGCACTGCAAAAATTATTTTGTAGTGCATTTATCAATTTCCCCCATTTTGCATAGCCACAAGATTCACCAATTCAATGAAGAATGGAATCTTAAAGACCTTTGGTTGCCAAGCAAAATACCATATTAACAACCTTTCTAACACAAAATCTATGCCAAATACTTAGCAGAACATGAACAACTCTTGGAAAAGTTAATAAAAGGTGAACTGTGGAAGACAGAAATAAGCAGAGAAAATAAGTTATAATTCACGCTGCATGTATGAAGAGAATACACAGCATTACTTAATAATTACAAGGGGAAATGATACAGAACTATTCCTAAACTTTTGTAATTAACCAAACATTTTAGTACACTTACATAAATTAACCAAACTTCTTCTACTTGATTACACATTTCACCAGCAATATATTGATAATATCTGGCCACTTAACTAGTGACTGCAAATGGGAACAGAAAAAAAAATTAGAACAATGCAACTTCTTATTGGTCTTGTCACAAGTCTAGAATTTCACAATATTCCATTAGTAGCAACAACAACGTTGCCATGATTTTAAACAACAATAAATTTAATTTTCTATGAAATGAAGGGATTGTGGAGGAGGCAAAGAAACGTTGTGCTCTAAATAATGCAGTTTTAGAGCTGTCATTAAGTCTAACAGAATAATAAATTTTAAATGAACATTTTGACTTTTCTTCCCCTTGTAGAAATGAAACCAGTCAAAACATACTTAAACTAGAAGAATGTCACACATCTCGTTGCCGAAATGAAATTTATGTCCACCAAAGAATGATGGCAGTATATGGTCACATTGAAGTTTCAATATGTTGAATAGACTTCTAAATTCTCCATGGACTGAATATAACAGACAGAAAACTAAAGTTATATATCAAGAATAAATAAAGGGCATAAAAAAAATTTAAAAGGAACAGAAGCGACTGCAGGCACTCTGTGCACAAAGGTACAGTGAGTGATACATGGGGCCTTGTACCTCCGTTGTCCAAGGTGCCAATAAACCAAGATTCTTTCTTTAGCTGTTCATTCCGCTGCCCCTTCCACTTTAATTATAGTTAAATTGCCTGCCACAATCCTTGCGGATCCAAAAATTTCAGAGCCCTGATCTCGTTACATCTATTTACAGTGAGGAAGGACCATGTCATCCCTAACATACAAGCCTCCATTTCGAAGTTTACCCCACAATCTGGTTGAAGATATTCATTACACTTCGTCATCATTTACCTTCAAAATTTACCAATCTACCATCTTCGGTTTGCACTATTGACTTCAAATCCCCAGTACCTACGCCTTCTTGATCCAGAGCTAAACACAGAAGAAAATGAGCCACTCCTCTGAGTTATCCTAGAATCTGAACTTGAACTTGAACCTGATGATCCGCCACTTCCACCAAAACAAGTGAACAAACTCTGGAAAACCCTCCTCAAACCCCCACGTTGCCGTGAAACACCACCTCTTGAACCCCAGGAAATCCTCCGCGGTACACCATTATTATTGAATCCACCATCCATCTCAGTATAAACCACAGGAAGCTCTCTCTCCCCATTTCTCCTTCCACCAGAGAAACGCCCCACGGCAAACCCACCACCAGGCAACCGCCATATTGTTAGACCCACAGTTTCATCATCATTCCCCACCCCACTTTGCTCAGTGGTTCCTCTATTAGAATCTCCTGAATCACGTGTATCTGTAGGCAGCTCATGCCTACATACAGGGCAAGAATTACGCAAGGAAAGCCAGGGAAGAATACAATCAGAATGATACAAGTGTTTACAGGGCATTTCCCGAGCCTCAGACCCCAATTCAAAGGCCTCTTTACAAACAGCACAGTATGATTCAGTTGCTATGTGACCCTCGTCTATTTCAATTGTAGGCATGGATTCGATAGCAGCTTTTGACGCGGGTGGATTATCAATTCTCCCAATACCATTCGCTTCAATCTGAGCCAACTGATCCAAAGCCTATCAAAACCTGAACCAAGCAAAAACTCTGACATACTAGCTGGTAACGGTCTCAGGCCCAACCCCGCTCCATCGTCGTAATACAACTCAAAACCCACCACCCCTCCCGCAGGTCCACCTCCTCCTCCTCCGTCAGAGGGTCCGCGAAGGACTATAACCGGGTTAAAAGGAGACCGGTCACCACCGTTCCTCCTGCTTCTGCGCAAGGCCGGGCTGGAACCAGAACCAGACCCGGGACCAGAACTGGGCCCCTGATTCGAATCAGAACTCCGCATCATGTACATCGCTGCAGCTGGGAAACGACGCCGGCGGGACTCAGTAAGTGAAGATCGGGTCGGAGTCTCAATTTCTTCAACGAACCCGAGGTTACAATCGGGACACGTAACTGAATCCTGATTCCATACCCTAACAAACCGATTGCATCTGTAACACCAATATGATGAAGGCATCGACATCTACTTTAAGTATCCACTTGTAGGAAGAAACCTAGAAATGAAGAAATGGACTTTTTGTAGCTCAACTGTAAAACTAGATCTGGTGCAGATCAAAAAACATATCCAAGCTTTATCTCGATAATTTCGATAAAATGAACAGAAACCTTGAGGGTTACAAAGGGAAAAAATGCCAATTCAACTCATTGCAAATCAAAGACAAAAATGAACCAATTGGAACTTTGATTTTGAAAAGAAAAAAAAATGATCATAAAAATACATACATACTTTTATATTTACGAGTGGGGAAAAAAAATCGGGTTACCCGGTAGTGGAATATTCCGGCGATGAGATAGATTAGTTTGTCTGTCGGGAAGGGCAGCGGAGAGGGAGAGAAGGGGTGTTTGGGAGGGGGTCATAAAAAGAAACGTGAGAATTGAGTTTATAAGAGGGCGGCAAAGGGTAAAAATGGGAAAAACGCGTATAGAGATGACTGGGATATTGAGCGTATAATCAACGCTTTATATGGAGGACACGTGTTGGTAACGGAGTTTAGCGGAGCGTTAACTTTATTTTAAGATAAGTCTTTTAGTGGGGGAAGAAAGAACTTAGTGATGTGAGCTGGTTTTGAGGTTGTTTATTGGGGCGTGATTTTTGGTGTTGTATTCCGGTTAAAATTAAATATTTATTTTTTAAAAATAAATATTTTTATTTAAAATTTTATTAGTAATATTTCTTACTATTTATTATATAAATATCAAAAATAATTTATTAAGTTAATTAAAATTAATTCCGAATTAAGAGAGTATTTTATTATATTGAAGGCAAAAATTGTCTAGTCTTTATTTATTATCACTTTTTATCAAAAACATTTTAATGGATTTTTAATTTACTTTTTAAAAAATAAGGTTATATTTAACCTAGAATTCAAAATATATTTTTTACATTTTTCATAAAAATATCTCTTAAAATATATTTTTTTAATTATGTACATAAATTTCACTCAATCACATAAATAACATTTTTTTATTTTTCAATTAAAATTATAAATTTAATAATTTATTAATTATATTTTATAATATTATCAATGATGTGGATCCAAAACATATCAATCAACTTTTATTTCAAATAAAAAATTATTATCAAAATATAATTTTATTTCAAACAAAATAAAAAACATTTCAAAAGATAATCCAAATATAAGTAAAGTTCTTTTGACTCTCTAATGGATCAGTAATAATAATAAATATATAACTGATGGTTTGAAATTTTGAATTGACAAGAGTAAATTATTAACATAATTTGTTTGTGAGCTCTTAAAAGTCTAACTTGTACTACAACAAAATACATAATGCATAAATTTTGTTGTTAGGTGCTAGAATATTATTTGTCTTTGTTCCTTTTTCTTTTTTTTCCTTATACGAGTTCTCATTGTTGCTTTGAATATTATTGTATTGATATTTGAATATTAGTTTTAGTTGTTTTTTTCCTTTCATAATATAAACTTATCACATTTTTATTTTAGTTCATTCAAAATTAAATGTTCACTCTCCCTAATTAAATATATTTGTTATTTAAAATTACATTAATAATCTTATTAATTTAAGAGATTTATATCTAACTAACTCATGGTATTCACCACATTTAAAGAAATTATATTTCACTAATTCTTGAGTCTTACACTCCATCATACTCATATTAATGATAATTTGTAAATTAATTAAAGTCAATAAGTGTTTATAATTTTTATTCAAAGTAAAAAAGTAGATATTTAATTTCGGAGGGAAAAATTACAACTTAATGATTGTGGGTACGAGGCATCAAGAGTTTAGAAAATAAAATATTTTATTGCACAAAATCCAATTGTTTCCTTTTTAAATATAACATGGAAACCTATCACAAGGCATTGAAATATATATACACATTTGGTAACTAAGAATGTCATGAGGACTTTATTTAATTTTAAGTTAGAAACTGTTCTAGAACTCTTAAAATAAAAGAAGATAGGAGTATATCAAAAACTCTTTTAGCAAAATGATTAATAGTTTAGATATAAATAGGCGATTTTCTCGATTAGAAGAGGGGAAAATGTATTTTGTTTCTAACTCGACAAGTATGAATAATTTATATTTAGATTAATTTATTTTCTATAAAAAAATTAATCATATTAAGTAAATTTGTTCTCTCGATAACACACTTATGAATTGAAGTGTAGTAGTGTCCAATCATTTCCAATAGAATTGAAGTGTTTAGTTTATTCATTGAAGTACATATTTTAACTAATTGCTCTGAAAAAAATATTAAAGTTACACACTTTTAGGAATTTCACTCAGTAATATACATAATTTTGATTTATTTATATGCAAGCATAAAAACTTATCGAATAATTTTATATAATACATAAATAGCGTTATATATATATATATATATATGTTCTAGAAAATGTGAGATAGATGGGGCTGGTTTCTGTATGTCCTTCTTACATGCCTTTGTTTTTTTTTTTTTTTTTTTTACGAAAACAAAAGCCCTTTGTTATTTTGTCATTGGTTAGCTCACTCCGACACTACCTCGGTGCCTCCCCCTCCCCAACATCCTTTTTTGTAAAAATGAATTTTATTTATAACAAAGTAATTGAGCATACTAAAAAGTCCCCTTGCTAAAGGAGGGTAGATCTTGGATTGCTACATAACATGCATAGAGATAGAAACGGTTTATCTTTTAAAGAGGAATTCATAGGATAAATGAATAAGAATGATAAAATAAATCAATTATAGTTAAAATTTATAAATAATTGTTATAATAATATTTAATTTTAAACAAGAGAAAATAACAAATTTCAATAATCAAATAATTAAGGGTGTGTTTGAATTTGAAAGATGTTTTTTTTTAAATGAGAGTAATTTTTTAGGCCTGGAATAATTTTTGTTTGAAAATTAAAAGTTTAATATGATATTTTTTGTCTCCTATTATTGATAATAGTATAAAATATATCATTATGATTTCAATGGATTATAATTTTAGGCAAATGACAAACATAATACTTCTCCCGTTTAAAAAAATATAAGATATAATGAGTATTAATGATGTATTTTAATTCAAAAAATACTATAATTTATTATGCATTTTCTTTTAGAAGTTTGAAACTAAATCATTTATTTTCCCTTTCTTCATTTAAGAATATGTGCAATATAAGAAATAATACTTTCGTCCGGAATTGAATATCCACTTTTGACTTTGGTTAAAAATTAAGAAAATTCATTGACTTTAATTAATTTACCAAATTATCATTGATATTAATATAATGGATTGTAAGACTCATGAATTAGTGTGATGCAAATTCCTTAAATTAAGGTGATAAGTGATAAGGGTTATGATTTAGTTATATATAAATATCTTAAATTAAATATGCTATTAATGGAACTTTGAATAAAAAATATGTTTATTTAAAGAAAATGGATATTCAATTACGAACAAACTAAAATAGAAATGTAAATATTCAATTCCAAATGTAATGAGTAATACACAAAATAACCCAAAGTCCCAAAATATCTTATATTTTGAAACAAAAAATTTGCTCAAAATATTTTATATATTGAGACAAATGGAGTATTAAGGCTAGGAGTTAGTATATTCGTTTAAAAAAATATACTTTTTCCATCTCATTTCAATTGTTCATGTTTCTTTTTGAGATGTGTCTCATTCAAATTGTTCAATTTCTAATTTTAATATATACTTTTACAATTTTTGGATGAGTTATTCACTTTTATTGAGATTTTATTTCTTGGTAACACACTAGTAATTAATAAGGGCAATATAGGAAGTTTAGTTGCATTTTATCAATCATAATAATTTTATTAATTCTAGTGCAAGTTCAAATTGAACAATTGAAATGAGACAGATGATGTAGACAATTTTATAGTCAAAATTTGTTTTAAAATATACTTCATCAGTCTAGAAATATAAGTAGCTAGATCTACTTTTACGCAGGCCAAATTTTATTTTTGTTTCTAAAAATGTCATTAATTATTATGTATCAAAAATAAGAAAGAGAAAATAAATTTTATTTTGAAAATAAAAAAATATGAAGGCTTTATCTTGAAAATAAGAAAGATATGAGAAGAAATATAAAAATAAATAAGGGTAATATTAAAAGTCAATTGTGAAATATTTATAAAATTTCATAAAATGACTTATATTTGGGAATAATAAAAAATCATTTAGTGACTTATATTTCTAAACGGTAATAAAATGACTTTTTTTCTATCATTAGCCCCATTTGTCTTTTTTACTTTGAACTTTTGGGTGATTTCATTGAAGGTCTTTAGATAATTGGATTAAAAATACATCAATTTTTTTTTTTTAAAATGAAGATATATGTAGGTATGAAAATTTTATTAAATTAAATTTACAAAATTCATTTTGAATTAAATTAATAGTCATACAAAATTTGACTATTAAATCAAATAATTTAGCCAATTGCATTGCGACGAGTGTTAAAAGATTGGTTTGACAAATTAGATGAACCACGTAAAGGCTCTGACCAATCAATTTATTTTATAATTATGAGATTTATCTCTTAAATATTATAAATATAGAGATAAATTTTAAATTATATAAATTAGGTCATGTTTCTAGCCTCTTACTCCTATAAATATGAGGATATGATAAAAAAGAAAAATAGATTAACTTATTTCAAGAAAAGTAGTGAAATCATCACGTGTAATGCTCTCACTCAAATTAAATGCAAGATGAGGTTTTCTTTAAGAAATAAAAAAAATCTATATTTTAAAACAGAAGTAGTATTATTTTATTTTTTATAATTAGTATTGTTTTATTTATGGTATAATTTGGCATATTTCATGCATTAACAATACAAGGAATTAAGCCATTAACATCCTTGGGAAAAAGAAGGGAAAAAAACAGGAGGTTGTAAATTGGAACCAGGGCCCACGGGAACTTATTCATGTTCAACAAACTCTCTCTCTGGGCTATAAAAAGTATTTTAAAGTTTTGTGTGTGTGTGTGTGTGTGTGCATTTTTAGGAAAAAAAACCCTTGACTATATTCCTTTCCAAAAAAAAAACCTTGAATATTATTGAATTTTCAGACTTTGGTGGGATTTTCAATTAGCAGAGTTCCCAACAATTCAACGTCTATCTGGGTGTCGCCACCTTCTCCAGCTGAATGTTTATGGCACATGGACACCAACCAAACAAATCAGGATGTGGCTTGATTCTTTGCAACTCATTATGGTGGGTTCTATTAAAACTAGAACTTTGAACTCGCCATTGCACGTAGAAGTGATGGCAGCCTTGGAAGGTTTAAGATTTGCCAAGAATCATGAATATAACAACATTATTATCGAAAGTGGTTGTCTTGCCTTGATTAACAAGTCATCAAGAAGAATTTTATATTTCCTCCTTTAGGTATTTCATATAGTACCTTATTAGTTTGCCTGAGTTTCATCTCATGCACTTTCCTCCAAGTTTTAATCAATGAATTTGATTGTACTCTAAACAAGAAAAATGCAAAGGGTTGACGTCATAACATTGGGTTTGGATATAATAAAAATACTTCCTCTTCCGGAGATCTACGTTCGAAATTAAATGGTTAATTTTATTAAATATATATATATATATATATATTAATTTTTTTAAGAAAAGGGTTTAATTAATAAATTTTTTAAATTAAAAAATTATATTCGATTAACTAATATTCCATCACTAACTAAATTAGTAATAAATATAGTTTAATAATTTTTTATAGATCAAATGCTCCTTTTAATTTTTAAATTAAATCAAATATAAATATTTAATTAAATGAAGAATTACAATGTAAAGACGCTTTAGTCTTTTATGAAATCGATTACTAACTATCCAAATGTTATTATGCTATTATGTGGGTTACGTAATCTATGACAGCAATTAATTACTGATTCTTTCAAACTAAAATTCATGTCAATTCAATATTGTCTCCTAGAGTGATACCTCATAAAACTTAGAGAATTAGTTTTCATAAAAAATAGACATAATAAATTAGAGCACTTTAGGAACTAAAATAACTCATTAATTTACGTGTATTTTCTTTGAACATTTTATATTTAGAGATAGAGTAGTAAAAATTAGTATTAGAAAAAACACTCTAAATATAGCAACTTTGGGTGTAGAGTGACTGTACATCAATACAAGGATTAAATTAAAAATAAAAGTTTGTTTCATTGGCCAGAAAGCAATGAAGTGACAAAAGGGTATTTTTGTTTTCAAAATTTCAGGGATCGAATTATAATATTATTAGGATAAAATCAAACATTTGATCAATGATCTACTAACTGCCAAGCTACTTGTAACATTGACACAACTAAAAGTACCAGTTGCACAATTTTGCTCAATCAATTTACTTCTTCTTTTTTTTTTTGTTTAAAGAGCTCAATCAATATACTTATAATTTTGATTTTTTTTTATAAAAAATATACTCATATTTAATAATTGTTCAAAAAAATAAGACTATATTTGATAACTTTTTTCACTTCTAAATTTTTTCTCAAAATAAATAAATAAAGTTATCCCCGCAACACTTTTTTCACTTCAAGAAAAGTAGTCAATTTCAAATGTTTTTTTTTCTCACAATAATTATATAAATGGGACTCACTTTCATATTTATCTTACTGATTTTAAATTTAAGTGAATCTACTTTATTATTTTTATCATCTTTATATTCTTATGACATTAGTATGCTACCCTATTTATGGAACTCATAAATATCACATCAATTTTTTTTTAATAAAAAACAAATTTTATTCAAATAAAATGATCTTTTCATTCTAAAAAGAAAAAAGCTCCCAGATTAAAAAGCTTATTCTAATCCGGCCCAAATCTTTAGCGTGATTTCTATGCAGACAAATTGCACAGTTAAAAAGAATATATGCTCGCTAATTTCGCTAATTATCTCCTTTGTGACTCTTAGGAATAAAATTCAAAAAAGTTGCGTCAAGTAGGACTAAATTGCCCTTTCAAAAATAAAAATTAGGACTAAATTGCTCATGCTCTAAATTATTCTATTCATCAGTTCACCAACTGTATCTTTGAACATTGACCCAAATGTTTGACTGAAAGCAATTGAAAATTGAAATAATTTTTAAACTTTTTCTTTCGACTGAAATGCAACATTTAAAAAATTGAAGCCCTTAAAAAGCAAGAGCAATAGATCTAATATAGAAGCCTTTTGATGAGATTGATCTAATTCTGTCTGAACGCACTCGTAAAATCTGTACTCGGAGAAAATATTTAGATGCAACCTCTAAATATTTAGAGTGTATACACACACGCACACGCACACACACACACGTGTGCGTGTGTTTGTATTCTTCTTGTATTAAATATTATAAAAAAATTAATATTTTTATTAAGATTTGATTTTCGATCCAAATAATACAACTCTCCTTTTAAAGGGAAAAACACCTCATAATCTTGCATTGTGAACCTTGACATCACCTTAAATTTTTATTTTATACATTTGAAATAACTTATTTTTTCCTTCAACTCTTGAATTAAATGAATGCATTATATTAGCTTAACCACCAAGAAAGAAATTGTCAAGTAAAGGTAACTTGTCAATGGATGTGGTTTTATTAAATTCAAACCTAGTTCTATAAGATTTTAGGATAATTTTTCATTTTAGTCCTTATTCTTTGAATTTTTATCTATTTTCGTTCATATTTTTTATTGAATTTTTTAGTCCATAATTTTGCAAATATTACCCAATATTGTCATTTTCCATATTTGCCCTTAAAAAAATGATTCCATCATATGCTAAACGAAATGATAACATTGGGTAATTGCTCATAGGTCAGAAGCAAAAAAAGATGAAAAAAAATAATATGAATAAAAATGAGTAATTGCTTAGAGACAATTTTCCAAAAATAAAAGGTGTTACAACATAGAAGCTTTCTTTTAAGTTCCCACCGTCATGAATAAGACTGCAAACAGGCAATTCTACTTAGTATTTGACACTTAACCAATAAATTTTAACTGTTAAAATTTCACATGCAACTTAAGTTAGTAGATAAAAAATAACAACAATTTAAACAGGTAAAAACAGTAGTTGTTTGAACTCATAATTTTTCGTTCTAATATCATATTATATTTTTATATATTTTAAGAGCATAATTAATGTACAATATCAATACAAACAAATTTATGTCACATTATCAAAGTTAAAAGCATATTAAATTTTCTTATATATGTCATATCAATATAAAAGAAATGTATTGAAATCATGTTATGCTTACATATTCTTGACAATGCTATCTCTTGACATTCTCTTTAATATGGTGACTTAAGATATCTATAGATAAACATATACTTTTTTTTTTTATCAGGAATTGAATGTCTATTTTTGAATTTGGTTAAAAATGAATAAATGTCTTTGACTTTAATTAACATACTAAATTATATTTGATATTAACATAATAGATGATGAAACACATGAGTTAGCGGAATGCAAATTCCTTAAATTAAGGTATTGGGTGGTGAATAATATGAGTTAATGAAATATAAATTTCTTAAATTAAGAAGATTATTAATAAAAAATATGTTTATTTTTTAAAAAACAGACATTTAGTTCCAGATGGAGATAATATTATTTTTTAATAAATTTACTAATTAGAAAATGACACATTGCAATTGTTTGTTGACATTATGCATTGTATATGATTTTTAAAGTTGAATGTTTATTAATTTGACATTCATCTTATGTAAATTGATATTTCAATTACTAATTATCACGTGACATTTTTTTTTTACATTAATATTAGTATTTAGAGATGTTCTAAAAACTTAAACTAATTAAAATAAAATTGAATTTAACCATTTAATGCTTAAATATCCTACATAAGTCCTAGGAATAGTATTTTTCTTATTTATCCTCCATGACACCGACATATATTCGAGAAAATCATGTTCGAGAATTCTTATTATCATGATCTCAAAATTAAGCCAACATTTTTCTTAGACCTCTGCAGAAAAATAGGTATTACTTCATGATCTTGGCCTATGTTAGAAGTAACATTCTAACTTTGTGCTATGATATCATTTGTTGGAAAAAAATATCACACGATCTAGAGAAATAAAATTTGCGAATATAGAAAACAATTTCACAACATAAGAATTATAGTAAAAACTCCAAAATATGAGAAAATCACTTTGTTGTCAAAAACAATTAGAGAAAATTCATTATGTAGAAAATTGTTATAATTACACTTAATAATTTTCTTACCCTCAAAATAAATAGAGCACTCAAAATAAAAAAAAGTATTATATAGAATAACTCTAAAAATAATGCAAGTAAGATAAATAGAGATAAAATAGCGGTTGGTAATGGATTTACATGGCTTAGATTTGCAAATTTAATGTTATTTAAATTATATTTAAGCTCGATTTGACTCAATTATTAAAAGATCATAACAGAAGTGTGGGGAGCTTCGGTGCTGGTAGTGAGTCGACACGATAAGCGCCCGTGTGCTACAGAGAATTTGGCATGTAAGTTCCAAGCACGATTAATGGATTAATTTCAATTTAATCCTTAAAAATTAAATATCTAATAATAAAATCATTCCAATTTCATCCCTCAAAAAATATGGAATTAATCCTTCCATCCATCTCTGCTAAAAAAAAAAACTAACTGCCATGAGTAAAAGAAAGAAGTGTAAATTTTGCAATTGAGTTCTCAATAATAGTTTTATTTTAATTTAATCTTTCAAATATCAAATTACACTCTATTTTGATTTTAAAAATAGAAAAACCAAAGATTTAACTCAAAGTGGAAGATGAGGACTTATTACCATTTTCCAGGATTTGCTTCGATTTCTCGTAAACATAATGCGTTGAATTGAAAATAAACAACTTACACAATAACAAATGCACCATAACAAGCTACTTTTACAACCACCACTAGGAGGTTATAATATAATTCTTTTAAAAAATGAAATGAAATATTTTAAAAAAATTTATTACAAATACATTTTTTTTGAGGATATTATTACAAATACATGAAGTCAGCATTTTCTAATTGCTGGGTGTAAAAACCTTTTATAATGATCTTGTTAATAAATCGAATTCTACGAATGAATCTAGTACAGCAGTGAACCGTTAAGGTCTCCTTAGACTGAATTAGACTAATAAGATCCTTCCAAGTTTCACGTTTCATGTATATTCTAGAATAAAAAAATTGACATATTTACACATCAAATTAATGTTAGAAATGTATTAAATCGTGGAAGAAAAAAATTGAGAAATTAATTTTATATAATCTCGCTGTCATTACTTTGTGCGGTAACATTACAAATAATTCATGCAGGACCCAATTGGCCCCATAAATGCAATTTGAGGCTTCCTAGCACAAATGTGACATCTATTTCGTCCTATTTGATGACAGATAATTAATTATCGACCCCGTGGAATGAAATTATCAGTTGTAATTGTATATTTAGCATTGAGATAACTGAGATTTTTCTTTCCTTTCTTTATTTGACAGACTCATTGATGAATCGGTCAAGGAATTCGCTCGCGTGTTTTAAAAGTTATTGCTCACCAATTGATCTGTAATTTCCACTAGAAAATTTAAATGATCAAATATAATGTAATTGATCAACTTTATTTTTTTTTTCTTTTCTTGCTTTTGTGTAGTTAAACGTTGTTGCTTCGCGGTGAATATTAGATTAGTTTCCAACATTATTAATCGGGCCGGAGTTGGAATTAGTTTTTATTTTTTTAAATAAAAAAACAATTGGACCATTTCTCTGATTGGAATTAGTTTGAGGCAGCGGCAGGCTTATGCTGTAACCGAGTTGTAACTCTTGCTAGGACTTTAAATTGTGGATAAAGATCGATCATTCACAGTGTCAATTGACCTTCTTTCTATTTCTCCCAACAAAAGAAAAAAAAAATTGACTTTTTTGAATGCATATTGACCAGCAAGATCTGACACTTGATTAAAAAACTACTTGGGGAAGTGTCGTTTTCTCTACAGTACTTAAGCGAGGAAACAAATTAATTGGGTAATGAACCCAAATGAAATTGGAAGGTTTGATCAATTCAATTTGAAGTTATCTTGGTATTTAGTCATAGTAACATTACTAAAAAGATAAAAATTAACATTCACATTCCAATTCAATACAGCTAGTATATTAACAGTAAGATGAGTCAATATTACAATACATTATTCAACACTTTCAGGAAAAAATATAAATAAGAAATATCAAAGAAAAAAAAAAAGAATGCAGACTCCGCCATTTGTACCCCCAAAAAGGAACGAAGTATATCCGTAAGCGTATATATGATTAAAACAAAAAAAAAAAAAAACAAGAAGAAAAGGATCATCTCCCTTCTCTTTTTTTTTTCTAAATCTTTTTTTCAGTGAATAAAAGGCTTAAAAGTGCCCACCAACTTCTTGAATTCGCTCATCAAGGGCTTAAGTCGTTTCCCTGAGGAATTTTCCGAAACAATTCCATCATTCCCAGCAAGAACCCTGTACTTGTCCTTTCTCGTAAAATTGGTACACTCAAATCCAAGTGTCGCAGCCAAAATCCTTTGAACATAATTAGCAACATCGTGGGAGCTTTTGCCCGAAGAGCACGTGGCCTCCACCGGAAGCTGATTTAAAAACGTTACCTCATAAATTGGTCTAGGGTTCATAAAGAAGAATATTGGGTCCATTGCTTTCCAACCCCTAGCTGTGGTTGCATGGAAAAACCCTACCCTATAGTTCATGGCCACCGGAACAATACGATCCGTTAATTCAGCAAAAAGTTTGCTGAATCTCAATAGGAAAGGTTCCCTACAAGTTGTTCCCTCAGGACATACAACTAAGTCCCCTTTCTCCAGTTGTTGTTTGATTCTTTGGGCATCCACGTCCCTAATTCTTGTCAAACGGACGGTGGGGATGGGGGATAGTATCTCAGACAAACGTGAAATGGAGTACGTAACGGCTGGAATTCTACGGTGGAGGACGGCGGATAGGACCACGGGGTCCATTAGGGTCCGGTGTGTACAAACAAAGAGGACACCGGAGTTGGAACCGGAAGCTGGCGAAGGTGGTTTGCCTTTAACAATTACATTACCACCAAAGACTGGTACTAGACGAGAAGCAGCCCACATTGGAAGCATCACACCAAGACTCATACGAATCGCCGCAAGCAAGATTCCTAAGGGAATCCATAGAAGGATCATAAGGGCTGTTGTTGGCGTCGGGCGCTTCACTAGCCGGCCATCGTGGAATATCACCGGGAGTGGGCGGATAAACTGGTGGTCTTCATCCTTTTTGCTGCTAATCAAGGGTGAATCGCATCGCTCCTGTTTGAAGTAATATTTAAATAACTAATTTTTTTCATATATATAAAAATAATTACTCTAAAATTACTTAAATACGGAACGAAATTGACATGGAATGAAAGTACGATACTGACCTTGCCCGAATGTAATAAAGAGCCAGAATATTCTGGCCTTCCTAGTCCTAGACTAGGTTGTCCATCGCCAAATAATGTAGCAGCATGATCAGAAATGGAATCAAAATCTTCCTTGATGAAACCGGTTGCCAATCCGAATCGGTTCACGATGAGTTCACTTCCAATAACATCATCAGCCCGTAAATGCTCTTTTACAAACCTTTCCACCATAATTCTCGGTGTCTTGGTCACTACTACTCTCTTGTCGTACAAGCTGAAGACTTTCCAAGCATCCATATCAATATCATCATAATAAAACTTTGGCAAAACAGCTCTTGCCACTGCCTCAATTTCCGACACCGGTACCCCGGCCGTGGCAACAAAAATCATCAACTTAAGCCCAGCATCTCGTTGTCCACTTGCCTCAAGCAACCGAATCACAGGCCACAAAAATAGTAACAAAGCAAATCGGATTAGTCCCGATGCTTCGAATGCTACTAACATGAAGTAGGAGAAAGGATCGGGATTCTTGAGAAGGACTCCTTCAAACTCAGATAGAACAGACTCCATTAGGATTAGGATTTTTCTTTTCTTTTCCTCAAAAATGCTGGTTTAATTTTTCTCAAGAAAGTACTTGCAATAATAATAAGCTGATTTTCGGCTTCTAATTGGTTGAGAATCAGAAGGGCTTATAATGGACACAAAGGTTGTAAGATGAAGGTAGATTGACTCTTCTCTAATGAAAGAATGAGGCCGTTTATCGGTATACAACTACCTTCTCTCGTGCCTTAATTATCTCATATTTATATTCAAACTTGGCATCCTTTGGGTGTTTTCTTGGGTTGATACATCTACATGGAACGGCAGGATTATACTCCACGTTAACATGCAAATATTGATTACTTAACCCCAACAACTTATTCAAACAACATAGACACAAAATCTTGGGGTCCACGTGTTTACCCAAGTGCCTCTCTAAATAATAGAATTTAGGTTACTTACTAGTATGATAATATGGGCCGTATATATGAAACCTTATCATAAACTGTTCAAATTAAAACTGTCCCAAAAGAAGAAGTGATTCTTGTCACCTACACGTTGTGCATTAATAGGGAGATCGTATGATGAGAAATTTGTGTCTCATTACACTTTCATTTTCATTCAGCTCTTTCGTCATCTGAGTTTAGAAGGGTTTTTTTTTTTTTTAACTCTATACTGATACTATACCGTTCATCTTCATACAAAATTGTTTTCTTCTCCTTCTTGATTTCTTTTCCTCTGCCTTTGAATCGAACGCGTAAACTGAAAATTTAGGGGTTCAACCTTTGACTCGTGCCAAACTAGAAAGTTGCAGTGTTTATTAGAGAGTCAACCTGACCGCGTAATGTGATGAACCATTTTTTTCCCCATTAGAGAGTCAAAGATTATTAAATTTTAAACCGATTTTTCAAACGAGCTACAAGCCGTGTTGAAACTTGGTATATGCAGGAAATCTCGTTGTGTTTTATGTTGAAGTGAAGAAAACCGGGGACAAGGTCTATAGTATTAGTTATCCTCGGTTGTGGTACTATAGCTGATTATTATTTCATGCATGCAACATATTATTTGGATAGCTCACAGTGTTGACGTGGCTGAAGATCTTTGATGCTTACGTTAGTAGATATCAAATACTAAACGCACAAATTAACAAAAGATAATACATATTCATTCCGTCCAAAATTTATCATTCACATATTTCTTTTAGAACAAAAAAAATGAATATTTATTTTCTTAAAATATGTATATATTTCATTTAAAATTTTATTAATTATCTTTTAATTTAAGATGTTTACATCTCACCAACTAATTATCTCCACGATTAACCTAATTAATGATAAGAATAATAAGATAACTTCTTCAAAGTCTAAAATTATTACTAATTTTTATACTAAGTCAAATATGAACATTTAATTCCAAACAAAAGAGATTAGAACAAAGCTACTTGACTCAATATGTTCTTTATTAGGCCAAAGACTTTTCCACTACTTAGAAAATCATCCAAAAAGGACTAAAGTGCTTCTAAAATACTTATTTGATCTGGGATTGAAAGTTCAAGTTTTTAAAATAAATATCTTTTTCATTTAAAATTTCAATAATAACTTCCTTAATTAATGTAATTTAGCCATCACTAATTAACTTAATAATAAGAATAAAGAGATAATTTCTTTAAAGTTAATAATTTTTTTAAAATTTTTACACTAAATCAAATATAAGAATTCAATTTCGGTAGAAAGGAGTATAAAAGTCATATGAGACATTTCTTAAGTACAAAGCTTATTTTCAACCAAATTTGATACATGTAAAGTTTGATTGATGCCCAAGATCTCGAAGCTTGCCCGTAATTTATAACTTAATAAATTGAGGTAAATATTGTTGTATAATGTACTAACTTGCAAAGTTAAAATCCAAAAAATTACTACAAAATAAACACTTTAATACCTTGACCACGTCTGATGCGTAAAAGCAGGAAAAAGTCTCCGATCGAGGTTGCTTTTCTCAAACTTCGTTTTTGCTATTTAGATTAAATGCAAGTACTAAACAAATTAAAATAACTATTGAGTTTAAAAATATTTTGCAAGTAAAATATGACAAGAAAACTAGATGCTAGCAATTTGGACACCCTCTGGATCATTAATCATCATGGTGGCTTTTTGGTGTCATTCATTATTCGTTCAAGCTGTAACTTCCTTAATTGATTAATTCAAAGTCATTTGATTGTATTTGATTTTTTTTTCGTTTTTTTTTTCTGAAACAAAAGAAAGCATATATATGCACTTGATTTAGGTAGAAATATCCGTGATATGACAGCGGAGACTAGACAAGGGGGCCGGGGAGATCAGATACCAATTGATAAACATAGTGCCCACAGCTAGCTAGACCAAGTTGAGCATCATCGGGATGGTTTCCCAAAAGTTTTACAAAGGGAAAAGAAACAAAACGCAAACTTGTGGTTAATTAAGTGAATGCAAAAAGTCAAGGGTAGATGAGAAATTATGGGAACTTTTTCTCCTTCAAGTCCATAATCTGCGCCTCTGTTATGAAAGATTTGACAAGAAAATCCATATTTGTTGTGAAAACTTGTGAGAAAATAAGCAATGTAGGTTGGAAACTTTAATTTTGTTCGGTTTCGCAAAATATAAACAGCTAGCTAACAGTTGCTCAACCTCTATTTTCTGGACAAATTATATATATATTTGGCTTGTTTAGTCACGACCCATTCCTTTGGGGAGGTCTTTTGCTTAAAGGCAAAGAATTTCTTTAGGGTAGAAAGTAGAAACTCCTCAAAATTTGTTGCTTCTATGGATTTCGCGTCAGTTCTTACAAGTTTTGCCAACATTTTTTTTTTCAATAAGTTACTAGTTTTGCCAACTATGCACGTACAACTTAGGCATATATATACCTAATATCCTTCATAATAAACAATATGTGCCATATCTGGAGATACTTTAAAAAAGTTGAAATTTAGTTTAGTTGACATTTAGTGGATTATTTTAAGTTAATTTATACATTTCACACATATTAAGAAAATATTCTAGTTTTCTAAATATCATTATTTATTATGTCATATATATTTTTGAAAATTTTAAATTAAATTATTTACTTTCTCTCTATTCATTTAAGATAAGCGGTAATATTAGAAAAAATATACAAAATAACTCTTAAAATTCTTAAAGTATCTTATATTTTGAGATAAATAATTTGTTCAAAGTATCTTATATTTTGGAATGTGATGTATTCATAAATTAACTGATTTTTATATTATTTAATAACTATATTTTGTTTAAAAATTAGTTAATTATGTTATTTAATTGATATATTTCGCATTTCCTTTCTATTTCTTTGTTTGCACATTTTAGTTCATTTTAGTGATAAAAAGAAGAGGAATAAATGTTGGAGAAATAAATTTTTTTTTTAAAAAAAATTACCTCATCCGATGAATGGTACAACCAAAAGATAATATGTGATGCAACCATAGTATGACAAGTGACGATTCTAGAAGTCATGACGTGACCCAATGAGGACGCGACATGTGGCGTTATGTGAGGAAATTATGTCACAAACTAAATTTTCAAGATTTTAAAGTGCAAAATTACCATTTTGCCATTGATTTTTGTGTCTATAAATAACAAGCTTATTTTTATCATTTCGACACCAGTTTAGCTCCAATATTCTTCATTTATTTTTCAATTTATTTATTTAATTATTGTTTCAATCTTAGTGTATTTTCCAGAATTTTTAGAATAATATTTCAATATTTTTTTGTAATATTTAGTAAAGAAATTCTATCTGGATAATTTCAATATTTATGGGGAGTTTATCTTTCAAATTTTCTTTCTATTGTTTATAAATTTCATCTTATATTTATTAAATATGTATTGTGAGTAATTTTCTTTTATTAGTAATGATATGTGTTAAGTTATTAATAAATGAGATTATGATATAATTTTATTTGTATTTAATTTCTATTTGGATTTACCTACCTAATCTTTATTATTTTTACTTTATGCACTTTAAATATCGCAAATGGAAGATCGAACCACCTAATTAGTTTAATTTACTTTTATGTCTTTTTTTTATGGAAGGCTGAACCTCCTAACTAGTTTAATTTTTTTTATATCGTTAATTTCTTTTTATGGAAGGCGGTTCACATTTCTATAAATTTCTTTTAATTTAATTTATTTAAATGACCAGTTGAACCGTTTAATTTGTTTAGTTAATATAAATCCAATCTTTATTTATAGAAATATATATGTGTATTTATTTAATATACTTATATATTGAGTATTTATATAATTCATGTTTTAATCAATATAATTATGTGAATTAATTGGATTGACAATCTAGTTAATAAATGTGATTATATAGCTAGGATTATTAATCTTGTATTAATGATTAAAGTAACATATACTAGTTTAATTGAGTTGCAGCTCTTACCTTAATTAATTAGTAGCGGAATTATATAATTTAAATTGTATATAATTAAACTAATTGTTATATACAATTTAATGTTGGTGATGCTTTATTTACTTAATGCAATTTGATTGAGCATGCTATACACGCTAGTTGGAAGTGGTGTTTAATAAAATTAAAGATTAATTTGTCTGAGTTGATCGGGATTAATCTAATTTATAAGTATCGAAATCTATTTGAGCTTATCAGGATTTTAAAGCCAACTACTTAATAATGTATTTATCTATGATTAATCTCATGAAAAATATAACTTGATACTAGTTCCTTTCTGATGTTTTTTATATTATTTGCACTATATTTTTTTTAAACTATGTTTACAAATCCAAATCCCAAAAAAATATTTATTTTAATTATTCTTATTTTCTTGTTCTCAAAATATCAAAACTGTCAAAACTTTTTCCTATTAATTGTTTTAATTTAAGAGTTGACAAATCTTTGTGGATTCGATCTCTACTTTCCCTATCTATATAGGAATCGTTAGGTTTAAATTTGAGAGTCGTAGGACGGATTTTGTCAGGACGAAATGAGTAATTGATTTCAAAGATGACTAATTGATTATACATGTAATTAATTTCAATATTTTCAGCATGATTGCTAAATATCGCACCCCTAAATGACCAAAATACCCTAAGCCCATCTGACATTATCTCTCAACCCTAAATGACCTTGTTTTTTGCTGGAGATTAAAGTTGTTTAATTTAATTTAGAACCAATTTCAACCATATCATTTCATGAAAAAATGCATTTTAAGATAAGTTTCACCCTATGTTCACATTTATCTTTATCTTTTTATTTAATTTACATGAATTTTATGTGAATTTGTTGAGAAATATATGTTCTAATATGTATGCGTTTTATGCATATTTTGTTTGATTTTTTTGTTGAAATTGTGAAAAAATGAATTGTAATATGTCGGGTGATGATTGAATTTCATTGTATATCATTTTTGAAAGCCTTAAAGCTTTTAATATCTTAGTTTTGATTAAATGACAAACATTGATAAGGACTAATGGCTTTATTGTATTAGTGATGATCTTTTAGGATTCATATATCTAATCCTTGCAAGATCAAAGTTTCAAATCTTCAGGAAAGAGCTTTTGATGTCAAGCCTTGAAGATAAGCGTTTCTGGATTAGATAGGATCTAGAGGTGTAGCTTTAATTCTTTATTTATCTTTGGTTATCTCTAGGTCTATCCCTTTGAGTAATGAGTTCTATAGGTTGCTCAATAAGAGTGAAATGATTTTCAAAATGCATTTCATTTAGATAAAACATGAGTTGGGTATTTGAAATGATTTTCAAAATACATGCACATACTTCAAAATTCATAAAATATGGTTTGCAAACTCTTAGAGTTGTTTGGGAACTTGTTCTGCATAGTTTTAATGCATTTGTGGTCGACCTGACAAAAGTGTGGACGACCACAAATCATGCGGTCGACCAGACTTCTCAGAGTATCGTCCGCAGGCTGTCCAGAGTTCTCTGGAACACTTGCGGATGATGGAGCGGTCGACCGGACTTCTGAGCTCATCGTCCGCAGGCTGTCCAGAGTTCTCTGGAACATTTGCGGATGATGGTACGGACGACCCTCTTGATTTGCGGTCGACCGCACTTCTCCTGAGTGGGATTCAAACAGCCATTTTTATGACCGTTGGTGCATACATATAAATACCCAATCGTTTAAACAACTCTCATCAATTACTTTTTGAGCAAAAATCTGATCCTAACACTTCATAGAACCTCTGGAGATTATTTTGAAACCAAATCTTAACATTCATATTGTGAAATTCATCAAAGTGAGATTTATACAAAATCATTGGGGTTCTTGAGCAACTTACAAGAAAACATTACTCAAAGAGGTATTTATGCTTTACATTGATATATCTTCACATTAAGGTGATTTCATATATCAAACTCTTCTTATTCATATCTTGATTGATTTGTTCAAGGTTGCATTGAGCTTAAAACTCTAAGGATTAGAGTGAGCCTTGAACCATAGAAAACTGTGTTTGTGTTAAGAGCTTCTTTTTCATTAATTGTTGTAATAGAGAAAGGTGTGTAGACAAGGTTATATTGTAAAACTCAAAGTGTTGAGTGAACCTTGGTTGGTTAAGAGGTTTATGTTGTAAAACCCTAAGGGAATTGGGTGAGCCTCTATTGTATTCTCTATTACTATATTAGTGAAAGGTTTTGTGAAATCCTTGAGTAGATAGCTCAAGGTAGTGGATTAGGTTTTGTTGGATAAACCGAACCACTATAAATCTTTGTGTTCATTGCTTCTTTTCTTAAACTCATCTTTTCATACTTTGGTTGAACACCAAGTGTTTGATATTTGTTATCTTAGAAAGCTTGTTTAATTTAAAGAGGAAAAATCGGTTAAAACCTAATTCACCCCCCCCCTCTTAGGTTTTTCAATTTTATTCTTGATATCTTTTGAAAATTGGTTAAAGAATCGATTTTGGAGTATGAAGTACCTTTGGAAGTCGGCTTGCCCGGTAAAAGTTGTTTGAATCACGCTTGTTGTGATCGGCCAACCTAACTGAGCATATTTCCAAACACATGGGATTATGCAATCGGGAACAACTCCTTGTTGTCCGGATTATTTCTTATGGTCATGAAATGTGGGCTTCAAGAAATCAAACAATACATAATCCAAGAAATAGGTACTATGAAAATTTTTAAGAGTTAGATACGAAATTACTAGCCAACCAAATCTTCCATTCCTTTGAATGCATCTGTTATACCCGCTAATCGGATAAAAAACATTTAACTTCAAACTCTGAGCATTTTTCGACAAAAACCCAAGAACAAAACATCTAATTCTAACAAAATTAGCCCTAATAGCAACTAAAGAAGCATTGCAAACTTTTATGCAAGTGTCCTCTTTTTAGGAATTGCTACCCCCTGAAGTTTATCTTTTGGTTTCATCGGACTTCAGAAGACTGCGTCATGCAAATAGAGAAATGAGATTGCGTATTGGCTCTTATCGATCAATGTTTTCTTCTTTGGTGAATATCCTCATTGATTTTTGTGATGGAAAGAAAATAGCATGAGGATTTTGGTGATGCAATCTAATTTTTGTGGTTCGTATTTTTGTTTTATTAAAACAAATTTTGGTGGTTCATGTAATAAAGAAAATTAAATTTACAATTCTTTTCATTTTAAAAAAGCTATTTAGATAGTATTTTTAGAGGGAGAAATAAAACAAAACATGGAGAGGTAAAAAAGTAATGAAGGGATGCGTTATTTAGTAATAAGGTGCAATATTTAACAACTTTCTATACCATGACACTGTACATATAATCTACTTCAAAGATAATTATACATATTATTGAGCCTTGTCATTATATATAATCAACTTCATTATGTATACACTCAATTTCAAAGATGTTCATTTCTATAGTCGACTTCATCATCATAACCATAAACAACATTGTTATTGCCACCATGAAAATTGCTTTCATGTGATCAAATGAGAGGTCAAATGGGGTGGATTTTCAACCATTAGCTTTAAGTAAAATGTTAACTATATCTTCTTCTGGTACATCAATATGTGTCCTAACAATAAAATAGTTTTTATTTGAGTTTCAAAAGCTAAGTTTGGAGATCTCGTTTCCACTGTATTTATGTTGGAAATCTTCCTTTGAGTGCTACTATTGGGTGTGCTTGGAAGTTGTTTAGGGAGTTTGGTTTGGTTGTTGATATTTTTATTCCAAAAGGATACCAAAAGTTGGAAACATTTATTATTCCATTTCTGCTTTTCTTAAGTACAAAGAGGAGGAAGCCATTAGAGCCATTTCGCATGGCCATGGTTTATTTTTGGATAGAAGAAGATTGGTTGTTAGATATGCAGATACATCTAGCGATAGGAAGAACTCAACTATTGATGAGGATTGCATATCTAAGCATGATAATAGGATATCTCCCAAGAACAACACTAGCATTGATATGTAGGAGGGTCAGGAAAAACATAGTGATATTTTGTCCACTCACGATTTCTCCATCCCTAATTTAGATCAAAGTTGGCTTAGTTGTGTTGCTTTGGGAAAACTTAAAAATAGGTATGCTCATTGGCAGGTTGTCCAATATGATCTGTTTCTTCAAGGTATTGAGGTTAGACTTGTTCCTATTAGCAATACTAAATTTATTTTGATTTTCGACACAGTGGAGGATAAAGACCTGTTGATTTTTTAATATTAAGAATTTTTCCTATTTTGATTTAAAAGTTTAACTCAATGGAAAGATAATATTTTGGAAATAGTCTTTCATGTTTTGTTTAAACTTGAGAATATTCCTCTTGCACTCTGGAATAATGAGTTTTTTAGGGTAATTATTTGGGAGAAATTCTCGAAATTGCAGATGTTACAAGTAGGAAATTTTTGTTAAATGTTGCTTGGATAAAATTGGAGGTTTTGAGTGTTCATTCTATCCCAACTATAGTGGATAGTTCAACCAACAACTTTAAGTTCAATATTTTTGTATATTTGGTTCCATATGCTCTTGTCCATAAAGTTCTGATAGTGGTGGCTGAAACATTGTCAGATTTTGTTACAGATTTTTTTGAGGAAGAAGTTGTGGTTAGTTCACCGGTGTTTGTGTTAGAGCCACCATATGACAACACTAGTAGTCCTTCGTTGTGCCTAACAAAGGAAAATTATAGTGATAGTCCCAATTCAACTCTCAGAAGTCCAATCACAGGAATTTACAAAAGTCAAATTATGGACAATAGAAGAATGAATGGTGAAGAACGCAATAGAAGTTGTTGCACGCGTCTAACTTTATCATCCCCGAGAGTTTTGGTCTGAACTAGAGTGCTTATCAAAGTTAAGAAAGCCCAAGCAATGGTAAGACTATTGATAATGAACAAATTGAGTGTGATCGATACAACAACAATTCGCATACGTTTGAATGTGAAGACCACTGCACCACTCCTGAGTGGTACGCCGATAATGCTATGGATTATATTAATAAAATGACTATAACTTGTTGTTTTTATAATAATTATAGTGGAGGCTTCAGTAGTGATGGCACAATTTTAAATTCGTGCATGTTTGATAAGGTTGGACTAAGCACTTTCACTATTGGACAACAAGACACTACCTCTATAGAAAGTGTCAATTTTTTGACAGCACATCATATCCCCAAAGTTGGCAATTGACTTAGGCTCTTGTGGATTGTCTACTAATATTTAGTCACGTAATAGCTTTTGTAACTAGACTTGAATCAAGAAACCAAGGTACAATGGCTACTAAATCAAAACTTCTTCAGATGATGCCTCATTAGAAATTAGTTGCAGAATGGGACATTTGAGAGTGTTCTCAAATTAAATATAACGAGTGGTAGTCACAAATCAATGTCAAATAAAACAGAAAAGTTTAGAAAATTTGTGGCCAATATTATGGGAGCAAGGAGTGTAAATGGTAAACTAAGACCCGAAGCCTCGAGAATGAATTCTAATATCACAAGGAAAAACGATGTAGCCATACAATGAGAAGCTTAAACTACTTGGGAGATAGGTAATTTGATTGGGTTTTCATTTGAGGCAGACAAAGAGCAAGTTATTCAAGCTCTTATTGGTATTGAAGAAGAGATTAATGGTGTTTCTCATGGAGCTTAAGGGTTTGGATTTTTGTGGAAATTGGGGCATTTATTGGTTTTTTGGTTTATGAAGATAGTTTCTTGAAACATCAAAGGATTGGGATCTAATTAATAACATAGAATAGTAGACTGACTATCATGGAGCCTTGCACTTGATTCAGCTTCAAGAATTGATGTTCCGTTCGCTTGTAGCTACCGTTTGTTTAAATCTGAAATATTGTTATTGTCAACATCAATGTTGATCCTACTAACTAGTTTGCTATTTTTACGTTAACTAAATGTTTTTAATTTGTTTTGTTTTTTCTTTCCTATTCTTTCCTTTTGGAACTGGAAAGTTGATTAGTGGTTGATAGTGCACTGATGTGAGGTAAAAGTGGTGTTTTTTGAGTTGTTGTGGTCAGATTCATTTTTTTATCTAAGTAGAATATGGTAGTGTTTGTCTAGATCTACATACATGATAGTGACTACTGAGTTTTGTGTTTCTTAATATTGGTTATTTTTTTATTTTTTCTTGGGACATATTTAGTTTATATAAACTTTTTATTGGATGAGTGTGTCTTTTAGGCAGTTTGTGTTTCTTTGCTGCTCGGTTTTGTACTGTTGGGAACCTATTATGGCTATTTTTAATAAATATTGCCTATAAAAAAAACATTGTTACTACCATTAAAAAAACTATTATCTAAATCCAATTTTCAACTTAAAAAAAAAATAAATTCACTTTTCTAAACTATTTTTGAATTTCAGACGATTCCCTAATATAGCCATAATCACGGTATTATCAAGAAGGATCGAATGTATGTAAATATGTTTGTAACTAATGTAGTAATATACACAAAAACAATTGAAGTATTTTATTAAAAAAATAGTATAATGTTAAAAAATTAATTGGCATCTATGGAATAATTTTAATGCTTGGATGTTGTGAGGCAAGAGTGTCTATAATGATGAACCAATTGTGGAGCCTCTCAATAGAATAATCCTACGTAGGTAATTTCCCATAAAAAATACTTCCATTAAAATTCTTTAATGATTCTTTTGTATATTTGTGTGATTTTTTTCTAGTTAGCATTGACAATTTGACACATGAAAGGGCAAACCTATTTTGGGATATGGTAAAGTAGCTGAACATACTGAGAATGGTAGTAGCTCGAGTTGACAGGGAATTATCCAATTTTATTGGAGAAAGGAACGAAAATGAAGTTAAAATTATGAGTATTAAGGGGGAATAGAGATGTTGTTGTATTCAATGTATATTCACTCGTACTCGCACTCACTTTATACTTGTTTTATACCCACATATATTTTTACTTAGTTTTTATTAATTATTTATAATTAATTTTATATATAAGTGTATATATAAATATACATTTTTTACATATTTATATATATAATTTATAATATTAAAATGTCAAACAATACAAATAAAAATCATTATTAATATTAAAATATAAAATATGCATATTTCAATCATTAAAATCGCGCATTATATATTACACATCAAATTTAAAGCTCAAACATTACACATCAATAATAAAATACATCAAATATAAAACTTTAAGGAAACAACAATCTCATTCACAATTTTAGCACTAAATCAACTTTATTCAGGTTTTTATTTTGCATGCTCCTATTAACGTTCCAGATGATTAGAGGTATATCGACATCAAATAACTTGACAAAATCTTTTAATTTATCTAATAGCTCATATGTTGATATTGTTACAATAAGAATTTTTCATCTAATTGGAGATAGGAACTTATATTCAACAACTAAATCAAGAAATGATAGTAAATCGTCAAAAAAATCCACATTTAGAATGTCAATTGATTTAGCATGCAATTTGATATTAGATCAAGAAGTGATATTGAATAATTGTTACAACATATCATAACATCTTAGTAAAGTTATGAATGCATCAGCATGTTGTATCATTATAACAATTTGTTCATATATAAAATTTATTTGTATTTGAAATCTAATTATCTTGTCATAAGCAATACTAAGTGCAGTTAGAATTATACATACTATGATAGCATGATTATTATGAGTTGCTTGAACAACTACAATTATTCTAGAATTACCTTATCCATAAACAAGACCAATATTCCAAGTGACTAATATTTTTCTCAATTTCAGTGTGTTAGACATATATGAAACTTTGTTTCCAATTATCACACATCCAAAAAGGTCGATTGTTTTTACTCTTTGTATTGTATTGTATTTTTTTTTTTTTTGAGAAGTTGAGCTGCCATAGGTTTGTACACGTTTGGATGATGTTTCTTCCATAAGTATAGACTAAATGTAAGAAAATAAATTATTTGAAGGAATTGTAACTAAGCATGTACTTATGGAGAGCTTATTGGTTTGTAATAAAAAAGAAATGAAGAAAAAATGATTTTTTGCAAAAACAAAAACTCTATAAATAGAGAGAAGAACACACACACATGCATATGGCATATCCCATATTTTAAATTTTTGCTTTTTATGTCATTTTTTTAACACGGTTTAAAAAAATGAAACAAAATGACAAAAAAGAAAATAGACATTTTTTTAACACGGTTTCCTCTCTACTAATATATTGACAAAAATATACAATATGATAATTGAGATATTGCAATTATTAATGTCCATAGGAATCCTCGAGGGAATTAGATGGTTAATTGAAGTCAAAGTCTTACTAAGTGATGAGCGTCTACCTACTTTTCTCAAACGTCAACTTGATTTGGATAAAAGTAGTTTTGCTAAGAAAATTAGAAGTAAGATATTAGAAGTATGTTAATATGTGTCATGTGGAACTTAAATCATAAATGTCGTTCCCTTGGATAAAATCACTTTCATAAAATATAGACTGATTAAAAAAATCGTTAGATAACATCCGATTGACTCTTGAGACACATCCTTATGGAAATGTTCAATAAGAACTTTATAAATTATAGAATAATTTCAATGATAAATAACAACGTTACAATTTTGAGAATTTTATTTTAAAATATCTTGTATGCAAGTTTGTAAAAATATTTGATAAGAAGATAATCAAATATGTAATTTGAATGTATTTCGTGAAATTTGTTTATTTTGCATTTTATAAATATATTTATGTAAATTTTATATTTATTAATATACTGATTTTTTTATTTGAACATTTTTTTAGTGAACAAGGATGGGTATAGTGGCATACTCACGGAGATTTTATTGGGTATACCTATTAAGATTCAATTGAAGATGGGGACGTGGACGAATGATAAGATTTCCCCGCATGGACGGAGTTGGACTAATATTACCCGATCAGCCCGCCCATTATGTCATCTGGCGCTTATAACTTGAGAAACTGGCATCTTTAGTCCCTAACATTTCATTTTGATACTTTTTGTTCTTTAAATTTAATTTTGACAGCTTTTATCCTTAACATTTTTGTGTTTTTTATCATTTTAGTACTTTGAGGAATTGGTAAATTTAGTTTCTATCATTTTTTTAATTGGTGTCTTGGTTCAAATATTTTTTCGATAGTTCTTGTCCATAACATTTATTTTTTCATAGCTTTGAACATTTTTTTTAAAATTTGGTTTGAAAAGCCGGCAAGTCAATGTTGTAGCTGACTTTTCAGAAAACATATATGGGCAAATTTTGAGCTTTACTCACAATTTCAGAGGAAATGATGCAATCATCATTAACAATGGCATCTTTTCCATCCTTCCACCTGAAAACATTTCAAAATTTCTATCTTCAAAAAAACTTTCATTTTGCAAAATCAACTTGACCTATTAAAGCAGCTTCCCCCAATTCTAATACCCACACTCCAAATCTCATAATTTCCCCCATCCAAACCACCATTGCAAATGCATCATTTTTGCAGCTGTGGTGTACAAAAGTACTCTCCAATATTAGATATTAGATTTTTAATGAGGCAATTTTTTTCCTTATGTGACAGCTCAAAAAGAGGTTACAAATGGCTTCGGCCCAATTCGATTGGGCTTAGACCATGATATCCATTAACCTTTAAATGAGAAGGCTGATTATCTATAAAACATGCTATGGGCCGGTTTTCTCAATTATTCATATTAAAATTAAATCTCTGCACGTATATAGTGCCTAAATTTTTACTAGCAGCATTTTCTTTCTTCTTCTTTTTTTTATAGTTATTGATTGACAGCTTAATATGAATACAAATTTTCACTCATGAAATTATTATTATTTTTATTACTCAAAAGATATAAATTTAGATGAATAGATTAAATATATTTTACGTGAAATTTTTAAATAAATATAGTCTTTTTAGACTATATGTATTAAAATATTGTGCTACATAAATTGAATAATATGCCTTCTAAGTAAAAATGGTTTTGCCTATTTTATTGCCAAGATCAGTAACGTAAATTACATTATCACTTTAGATGATGATGTTGTTCACGGTTTCGAGATTAGATATGCTTAATATTTAGTTGTAGCAGTAGATCTTTATACACGTTGAAGGTAATAAACAAACAATTCCTTCCATGGAAGGAAAGTGCCAAAGTGGTGTGAGCACTGAAATTGTAAAATAGATAAATAATAGCGTAGACATTAAAAAGCGTTTAAAAGTTGGGAATTTAAAAGCTTTAAACTTTAAAAGTAGGCTCGGTTCGCGATCCCATCCATGGACCAGATTCATGTATAAATTTCCACGTGTCCTTTTTTTTTACCTCTTTTTAAAAATTAAAAGTTTAATAATTAAAACTTTTTTCTTGTTCGAACAATCAATTCTTTAATAGAAGACATCCACATTTCAAGACTTTGTTTCAACAGAATAGTAAAAAAGATCACGTATTTTTACGATTGAAGCAATGATTTCATATCGGAAAATTATGCACCACATACCCTAAAAGTTCTCCAAATCATTTATGATATAGATTAAGACTTAATTAAAAATCCTCCTGACTGGGGGATCTAACAAGTGATGACTTCCTTTTCATGTGGGAATTCAGCAGCTTAATACGATATTACCGCTAAACATATTCCTCCAGACTGATGAGTCCATATCGTTTCAGTAAAAAAATTTGGGCAAAATTTCCCCAATGCACATGAACTTTCCAAAAGTACCATAGATTCACATAATGCACTAGAACTTTCATGTTGATCCATGGGAAGTCTTTTCATCATCTACTGCAGTTAAAGCCTCAAATTCATAAAACATGTGTCTTTTGTGTGTCAATTTAAAAGGGCATTTTCTTCATTACAAAATACCTCATGCGTGGAAAAAATTTCCCTCCAACAAATCTGACTTTGAATGGCATGTTTCCCAACAAATTTCTTCAATTTTTATCTATTTAGGGCACAAAATTTAGCTCAATAGATGAAGAAAATCACTACATCGAAATATAAGATGCCCATAAGTAGATCTACAATGTCCATTTGATACTGGGGGAAATGAGCATCCTAAAGACGTTTGGACAGACAAACATGAATCATTCAAGAAGATTTGCATCTTTCAGCTTGAAAGAGGTAAATTTCAATTCTCCTTATTTTTCTTGCAACTGATGGTGTCTAATATGATGTTAAATACCAATGGTTGGAATGTGTACTTTTCTTTGTTTGTTCTCTAAAGGCCAAGGAAAAAGGTTGTGACTTTTTCCAATGGGTTGATTCGAAAATTTACAGTACGTCAGCTAAAGTTATTCTAGGTCTTTTGCACCGTTTAAGAGCCATGAATAGAGAAATTGAGAGTATCACTTCATCCCTCCAAAATACAGAAGAGAATAGTCAAAACTAAAGATAAAAACCAAACATTTGAACCAAAAGGCTTCAAGATGGAGGTTTAGGTGCCTTGTCCTAACTTATTCAATGGCTATTTTCTGGATATTGTGTATCTTACTTATAATTTCATCTACTAATCATCAAAGGAATGGAAATAAGTTGATGAGGCTCAATGGTTGAACAATGTGGACCTTGTTCCATTAGGAATGGTGAAGTTTTTAATTTGGTGTTTTTTTGGGGAGAGGAAAGGGCAGGGGCGGAGCCACATTGAGACTAAGTTGGGCTATAGACCAACCTTAAATAAATAAAAAATTTAGTTAAAATTTGGAAAAGTCCAATCTCAGACAACTAAAAAAAACATCTCTAGTTAAACTTAAAACCCAAATTTCAAATCCACTCCCGCAATTCTGCAATTCTCAAAATCCAAATTTCTCAAATATAAAACCTTTCATCTCAATTTCTTACTAATTCCCAAATTCCTTGCGAGGTTGCGGTGTCTGTGGCTTTTTCCTGCGTAGCTAAAGCCTGAAGTAGTACTCAAATTCTATTTGCTTTGTTGAGCACTACGAGAGAAATCTCTGAATATCTTAAGTGCAATGGATTATGTTTTAACTACTAAATCTTTGCTTAAAACTTTGAGATATGATGGTTTCATTATTCTTCTCAAGGATATGAAAGAATTTTGTATCAAGTTTGACATTGGCATATCTCACATGTAAGCTCATTATAAATCTACTACAGGTTGTTTATGCCAACAAAAATTATTCAATCACATTTGAGCACCATTATAAGTTTGATGTCTTTAATACTACAATAGATTATCAAGTTGAAAAACTAAATAGTAGATTCAAAGATAAGTCTGTTTAACTTCTTAATGTTAGTTGTGCTTTGGAGCCTAAATATAACTTTAAGTTACTTAAAGTTGTTCACAACTATCAACTTGTTGTGAAGTTCTATCATCTTGATTTCACTTCACAAGATTTACACCATTTGAAGATGCGGTTACAACAATATAAGCTTGATGTTGTTGAAAACGAAAGATTTCAGGATTTATCAACTATTTCTGAATTATGTCAAAGACTGATTGAGACAAATAAGTTAAATTTTTACAATTTAATTGACAAATACATTTTTCATTTGTTATGATATATACAATATATATAGTTGAATTGTCTACTTATTTATTTGAATTGATAGATTAATTCGTCTTGTTTTGACTCTTCCTATTTCCACATCAACTATAAAACGAGCTTTTTCATCAATGAAACTTGTCAAAACATTTTTACGTAACAAAATGGAAGAAGAGTTTTTTTGCAGATTTTATGATTGTCTATATTGAAAGAGAGTTGGCAAAAAACATTGATAATGATACAATAATTAATAATTTTTATTTGAAAAAGAATTGAAGAGCACAATTGTAATGGTATATTTATTTCATATTATTGAAAATATTAAATATTAGATATTTTATTATATGTTTTGGACAGTTTAAATATTTAGATATGTTTTATGTTCAGCCCTAGGTGATAAAATTTCCTGGCTCCGCCCTTGAAAGAAGGGGATAACATGAGACATAGTTATTCTCACAAACACTTTGTTATAATGTAGGTGTGGAATGCTATCTATGTTGTAATGGAACCAACTTTGCATGTGTTTATGGAATGGAAACATCTATTCAAGATTATTGTGTTGGTTTAATTAATGAAATATTGAACGTTGATAATGGTTTGTTAAGTCATAAGATTCAAAGGTTTTAAATTGGCATACACAAATTTAAAACCTGTTGCTCACATTTGTGTCTAATTTTCCTATAGGTCTTGTCCCTCTTTTTCTTCTCCCTCCTAGACATTGTCCTGCCCTAATCACTCCTACTCGATTAAGCCTCACAATGCACTCTACAACTTCAAATCCTTGTTGAAAAAATCACAAAATCCTAGCTACTTAGATGTTATCACACATTGGGAAATGTTTTGAAAATGTTTTGAAATCCGGCAAAAGCACATATTGAGATGAAAGGTGAAATTGTGTATTTTCTCTTCCTTTTCTCAATTTTCAAATAATAAGATAACATTTTGTGATAATGAAAATGCTCTTTTAAATTGTCATGTGTTTGATATATCGAAGGCTTTAACTGCATTAAATGACAGAAGTGTATCCCATGGGTCAATTTGAAAGATTGGGAGAAAAAAAAGTCAAATTTTATAGTTTGAGTGCATTATGTGATACTGTTGTAAAGTTCAGGTGTATCAGGGATATTTTGCCCAAACTTTTAGGGAATTTAGTAAACATAGAATTTATTTTACTAAATGTATCATCCATGACCAAAATGTTAATCTCATATTTTTAGTAGATTTTCATGTCAATCTCATATTTTTAATAGATTTTCTCTCTTGCACCCGTTAAGCAATCCCTATCCCACTTCATCACACATGCATCCTATTGTGCAAAGAACCCAATAGCACAACCTTGTGATTTCATTTCACAAATCCATCATTTTATTTATTATTTTTTCACACCGAATTAATTACACAACATTGTTAATCATTCAAATTACTTCACAATGAACTTAAATTTCATATGATAAATGATATGTAATAATGTATACTAATATTTATAGATGAAGAATACTTCCAAATTTGTAGATTTTTTGCTTGGAAAATAGGGAAGCAATTGAGATAGGTCTTTTGGAGGGATTTAAGGGCAATGGATGGAAAAATCAAATATTATATTGTTGTAATTAGTAATTAGATGTTACATTTAGAAATAATCATTTTGTATTAACATGGTTGATTAATAATTAATACAATCACCATCCCATTTCAAATTCAACTTTATACTCATATTCAATTGCAATCGCAGCAACAAAATCATATGAGTGCTCTATCATTTTCATCCAGAAGTCAATATACATTTTACATTCTACAAATAAGTTAACTGAGCAATTATAAGGATCGAACAAACCCCAAAAAATCTTATCCACTACTCTTATCATTTGGTCTTGAAGTTGCTTCACTACAATCATCTTATTTCATTTCTCTAAATTTTCTTGTATGAAAAGCATGAGGTTTGGTTTGGATTGTAGATGGCAGTAGTTGTGTAACATCAATAAAGAGATATATAGTTTGAATTTGGATTACGAAATTAGGGAATTGATACAGAAGGTGATTATTTGACTTCTCAAAATGTAGAGAGGATGTGTCAATGATGGAAAAATGGAAGGAAAAGTTGAAGAAGAAACTAGAAAGGGAGACAAAAGAAAAGTACATCGTCCTCATGAGTATAGCCGAGTTGGTAAGACATGTGGTGATATGGGAGAAATCCTCCGACAATGCAGGTTCTAATCCCATGTAGTGCAAATTTTTACTAAAATATTGTGAAAGTTTGTACTGGAATTTGAATTGTGAAAGTTTGTCCTAGGATTTGAATCCTCTTGACTCTTTCTCTTTCATTCGGAAATATTTCTCAATTTACAACTTAACTAATTAAGGAAATGCTGATATTGATATAGTTAAGGAGTTATCATCTTTTCCTCGTCAAAAAAAAATACATCAATAGTAAAATACTTTTACACACACCATGAGTTCGTGTGCTCTGAGTCTTGCTTCCTCATTTCTTTATATATAATAAAAAAAATTAGAAAGTAAAAGGTCAATTTAGCCAGTAAAAGCGGAGATGTGACACTTTCTTTTAAATCCGGTTCATAAGTGGGCCCGTGAACCGGATACACCTATAAATTATGGTGTGATAGAACAGGAGAGCATGTCACGTGCCCGGTGCCTGCAATTACTTTGTATTTACGGGTCACTTCACAGTTCACATGCATACCTATCCCTTCAATTATTATTGTTATTTTTATCTTGTTTGGGTGGGGAAGAAAAGGTCTTTGAGGATATCATTGCGTGCACAGTAAATATTTTGGTTACAAATTGAATATCTAAGTGTAGCAAGTTGATGATTCAAAAAAAAAATGAAAAAAATGGTTATAATTTATTTTAGAATATACAAAGAATTGATTGAATATCAATTATGCCCTTAAAATGGTAATTTCCTTTAGCAAAAAAAAAAAAAGGAAAAGAAGAAGATAATTTCCATAATCACACCTATCATTTTTGTCTTAAAAGGTTGAAAAAATATTTATTGTCTTGTGTACTACACAAATCTTTTGACTACTGACTAATGAGTGCCCGTTCATGTTCTAACACCTCAATGATATTGTTTATTACTATATTTTTCATTTGGAATTAAAAATTTTATATTTTTATTTTAAAATATTTACTTTATAAAATAATCATATTTTACACATAAATTTTCACTAATAATTTTTTAATTAAAATTATTTATACCTAACTAAGTGTAGTCTCACAATTAATCATAATTATAACTACAGTCATAAAGTATTTATAATGTCAAAAGTTTTCTTTAATTTTATATTGAGTCTGAGTGGAAGGGAAATTTTTTTTATATATCAAGTGTACTTTGTTTTTGTTATATCACAGCATACCAAGATAATCAGTTGTACGGCCCCAAAACTAGTTCATATATAACGTAGAAAACAAATCAAAATTCTGAAACAGTAAAATTCCAATATAACTCAATTTTAGAATTTGAAAGCTGAAAATCTAACATAAAACAAAAAAAAAATCACCTACTTTTGTTTTTTTAAAAAAAGTAAAATAAAACAAATATTTTGTTACTGCCCGGCTGATTTTTTTAGCCAGAGAGCCTCTGACTCTGCTGCCAGTTCCTTCCCTTTCCCGCTGCTCTACCATCTGCCTTGATGACAAATTTGGAACTGTATAAAATGTCTTAAATGCTATATTTGGACTGATTCTTAAAAACATTTTCATAAAATTACATAAAAATTTATTTCAAAACATTTTTTCTAACATTACACGTGGATCACACTTAATCACATAAATAATATATTTTTATTATTTTTTAATTAAAATTACAATATCAAACAACTTATTAATTATATTTTATACATTTTATAATATTATCAATCATATGGGACCCAAAACATATCATTAAACTTTCAATTCCCAATAAAAAAAATTATTATCCAAACATAACTTCATTTCAAAACAAAACAAAAAACACTTTCAAAATTCAATCCAAATATACCTAAATTTCCCCTCTAAAAAAGAAAAAAAGAAATGCTGATAAGTTGATACATAGCCATTAGTGCATGTTCCAAAGATCAGTGCCTGTAATTGTAGGAGTACGAAGCTCATGCTTCAGTCCTGTTTGAAATTGACTATTCTTTCTGACATGCTATCCCCCGTATAATCTGGCACTTCGTGTTGCAGCAGTTGGGGAGCTCTTCGGCTGATGAAACTCATCCGCTGGATCATTTAACCCGAAGCTTTTGCTTCATTTATTTCTCAAGTTCTTTGGTAACTATAACAGTTTACTACTTATTCAAGTTATAATTGAATTTAATGTTCATATTTTTATTCTATTAATATTCGAAATTAAATGTTTACTTTAATATATATATATATATATATATTTAATATAAAATTTCATTAATAATCTTATTAATTAAATATTTATATTTCATTAGGTAACTCAAATATAATCATTTAATTTTGAACAAATGGAATAACATTCTATTTTTGCAAGTACAAAAGGTTTTGATATCCCAATTTTTATTAAATGTCTGATTTAAATGTAATTTCTAATTTTGTCAATAACATGAGTATTAAATAAATATTATAATTGTATTGACATTTTCTATTTTTTTACTTAACAATAATAATATCTTTTATTTATTTATTAACGAACATAAAATTTTATTATCATATTGTAATATATATATATATACACACCTGAAATTAATGTGTCAACTATCAATGGAATGATGGATCAAACATACTTAATTTCTATTGTGATTCCAAGTTGTCTATAATTGTTTTAATAAAAAGAATGAGAAACGTAATAATAAAATTCTCAATTATATATCTTACATCAAGACTCGAATCCTATAAAATCGAATTTGAATTTATTATTATAGAATTGTTGAAAAATTAGATTTCGAATATGAATTCTTATAATCCCTAGCCACACTTGGACCTATTTATATAGCTCGGAAACACTCTTACACATCACAATACTCGCCAGTCTAATATTTCAAAATTCTCTATATGAAGGTACATCATGTCATCCAATGAAGAATTTATTTTTTCCCTTGTCTTTAAAAAAATAATAATAATGATAAGCAAAACCAAGACAAATAGCGAAATTGCTCAAGTGATCTGGATGGAACTCACTTTGAAGTATTGGAGAATAATTGTAAAAATAAAGTTGAAGGAAATGAATATAGATATCCACAGCATGGAAATTTGTGTTAATTAGTTGTTTAAGCTTTTTGTTTGACTTTAAAAAAATTATGTGTGTTTTTAAAATAAAATAAAAAACAAATCCCAATTTTATTGATTTTTTTTATGTTGATGGTTAATTTAGTAATAATGTTAGACAGAACAACCAAACTGATATTTATTTGTTTACAAATTTAAGAACTCTTTTGATTCCTTTGTAAAATATAAGGTATATACTGAAAGATCTGTCTAATTTTCTAGGAACCAAAATGAAATTAACCAGAGATGCTGAATTGAGCTGTGTACATCAAATACAACAATGATTGCACCAAGATATCAAATCATACTCATACAGTGTCTTCGTCGGCTAGATTTTATCTAAAGATAAAGACAGAATAATGCCATTTACATCGCTATCTCGTAGTCCTTGCCTGGTTGGGGAGTATTAATTTGTTGAGTATTTGGAGAAATTACTACAACTCCAACAGTGACATATAAAAAGAAAAAAGACCTCATTGGTCATGAAACTGTGGATTTATCATATAGTTTGTTTGATCAAATTTATGTAGTTCTTGTAATTACGAATCAAGTACTTAAATTATTAGTATAATTGTAATGGCATCTCTAAATTCTTGATTTTGAACTATCATTAAATTAAATTAAACTGTGGGATTGAATAGAGGAGAAACCTATCTACTTGATTCCCCCTCGGAGATTCCCTATAAACAAAACATTATGAAGGCAGTACTTTATCTTATCCCTCCACTATGTTGGATTACAAAAGGTTGGATCCAAACCGCGACGCTAGGCATACTTTCGAGGTTTCTCTAAAAGAGGGATATTAAAACTTCAGGGATGATTTCCATGGCAATCCCAAATAGCTTCTTGGATTGATCAAAATTCAAAATCTTGGAATATTGTTTGGATACTGCCACGAAATCGAGACCGATTGATTGGAATATTATTTTCGGAAAGCTGTTTATATTAGTTTTGGAGAATTCTTTATTATAATACTCTTCACTGTCTTAAAAATGTTTGTCCACTGTTTATTATGCTTTAAATATACATTTACTGATTAATATATACAATATCATCAACAATACTTATCGGTTTGGAGCCAACATCATCAATCCAATCCCTCTCAATCAAACACACAAAATATGTCGTGTCAAATAATTAAAAAAAAACAACACAATTAAATTTACATAAGTTTGATAGTCAATTATAACCTAAGTTCTTCTCAATCAAAAAATTATGACCTACGTTCACAAATAGAAAGATCGATATTCATATAGCCATCAGGATTGAAAAAAATACACATTAACATGGAAAATGTAAAACGATTCTAATAAAATTCCAAGACTTATTCTAAATCTAGCTGCATGAGATATTGAATTTTTTTTTTTTTGAAATAGAATACTGACTCTTTGAGTTACACATCATCCCTAATTTAAAAAAAAATAAAATGTCTAAAAATGAACTAAATTTTTTCGACAAAAAAATTCTATAAATAAACAGTATATACATACATATAAGCCATTTAGGTACTTGTTAAAAGAGGAAAAGAAAACAAGGGTTTTTTTAGAAAGAAAAAAAAAAGACTGGGATAATTTAGTTGTGCCACGCGCAACAACAAAGCGTAGGGTTGAAGGCCGATGGCTGATTGAGAAGTGCGGAACCGGTCGTGTTTCTGATCCGAAGGTGAGCCACACATGATACCTGACAGCATAATAGTTGTACTTACTGATGTGATTGGGGTCTCATGCAAATTGCAACAGTCAGCGCGTGAAATTTAGGCTTTTGTCTTAACCCTAGTTATAGTAGTGTTGTATCTAACGACGTCGTCCCTCACCCAACAATATTTATATCAATTAGTCGTTAAGTGGTGCCGTCACACGCTAAAAGAGGCAGTTACGGCTTACGACTCTCACTGCTCATCAACTTTGGCCTTTTTCCACAGTTTTTGGGTTAATTTCAATTTGTTTCTAAACTCAAAGGATACTACGGGTCAATTAAAATACTAAATTTGCCCATAAATAAAAACTATAAATCATGGATCTTTGTTTAATACTCTTATTATCAGAAAAATTAACTTAAATATCCACTTTTTTTATTTAAATAAGAAGAGTTTTTAACCTTAAAAAAATTATTACAATATTTTTATTATTAATTTGATTATTAGTGAGACCACATGAGTTAATAAATACAAAATTTTAAAGTTAAGGATATTACTAATGAAACTTTAAATACAAATTTATTTATTTTTTATAAAGTGAACTTCCAATTTCATAAATTTTAAAAATATAAATATGAACATTTAAAAGTAATATGTCTATCGTTTCATATTTTTACACACAAATTTAAAAATAAACATTTTTTTAAAATTTTAAAATAATTTAATTTATAAATATTATATTATTCAAATTACTATATAAAAAAAGGATTGATGACCATCATATTTAAAATAAAAAATGGGATAAGAGTAAACAAGAGTAATATTAAAAAAAAATCAACAAATAGTTTTAAGCATCTATAAAATGATTTTTATTTTACGAATATATATTTTTCACTATAAAACAACTTATACAAATTACATAGAGTAATTGCTACTTTTGGTCCCTAACATTTTTATGCATTACAAATCTAATTCTTCTTTCTTTTTTTAGGTAATTTTTAACCCAAACATTTTACACAATGTGATTTAGATCCTTTCAATGGGAATTAAGCTATTTTTTGACTGGGTCACCACCAAACCACATTGATATAGGAGCATTAATGGAAAATTGCCTTTATTGTGCAAAACTATTTTTCACATGATATGAACCTCTTACCATGATTAAAATTTATCAATGAAGTCCTAATAGGTCATACGAGACCATATTGGCACAATGCAATTGATGATTTCCCTGAGTCCAATCTCCTATTTGACTCCAAGTTGCTCAAGGACTTCTTCCATCAACCTCTAGATTTTGGACATTTTCTTCTAGCATGAATTCAACAAATTGCAAAGAAAAAAAGAGAGTTAGAATTGGGGTCTTTAGTGGGTTTTGGACCTTTAAATGTGGGAGATAAAGACGATTTTACATTAATGCTCTTGTATTGATGTGGTTTGGTGGTGATCGGCTAGAAAATAGCTTAATTTTTGTTAAAATGACCTAAATCATGAAACGTAAAAATATTAAGTAAGAAAACTAACCTAAAAAAGGAAAAAAGAACTAGATTGAAATGTGTAAAAACAATAGGGACCAAAATTATCAATTACACAATATACATATTAAAATAGAGGTAAAAGTATTTCTTTTTCAGATAAACTACTGAAAGGTCTGCTGTTAAATTTTAAGAAATTAAACTAGAAGAGACTAGTATGATAATATCGTAACAAAGCTAATAAATACTTATAAAATTTCGTAAATGATTTTTATTCTTTTTTTATAAAAATAACTATCTCACTTTAAAAGGACTTACATTTTCATTTGAAGATAGTATTTTTTATTTCCAATTTGATAATTAAGTTATGACTAAGTTAAAGTAAAGACTTATTTCTTTTAATTCTTTCAAGGGTTAGCTTGACTTTGCAGTAGAGAAATATGATTATAATAATTATAGTTTTATGGAATTTAAAGGTAATTTTGCAATGTAAAAATAGTTATTGTTGAGATACTTCAACTTTTTCTGAATTCAAAAAATTTCACAATTTTAAACAGTAAACACTCAAAATCATTCTGTTGCCAAACAACTTGAGAAAAGACATTTGGAGTTAAAATATCTATTTGAATTTTTGAACTCTAAACATGCTCCATAAATAGGCCTTGCATGTTCAGTTCAGATTTTTAACAATACTCCTAAATTTAATTCGATTTTTATTTATTTATTTAGAGGGGTAATTGTCCAATCATAAAATCCAAAAGAAAACAAATTGATTTTCAAGTTCATGTCAATTATTACTTTTTTTATTGAAAATATCTCGAATTAATTAAATTTATATTTGTACAATTATTTTAGTTTTTAATATTCAATTGAACTTGTTAGTTTTTTAGAAAAAGAAAGTATGTTCTTTTTTAAAGAAAAAAAATCTCCTAACTTTAATAAAATTGGGGGTGTTAAAAAAAATGGTTTGACGTTTATTTATTTTTGATACTATTTTAAATTTTTAAATTTATTCGATTTAAAGTAAATTGAATAAAACCCATCTAAATTGATTAGGTGCAATTTAAATGAAATTTCAAGACATTCAAGGTATTTGAAAAAATAAATACCCTTTTTTTCTTTGCATCATATGGGGGAATTATATTTACAAATAGGCATTTAAATAAGTATTTGCAAAGCCTTTAAATGAGAATTTAAATACTCTCTCATTTTAAAATTGAATGTCAACATTTTCATTTTGAAATGTTCAAAATTAAATATATACTTTCTTTAAATAAATATATTTTGCATCTAAATTATTTAATTAGATTTGCAAGATTTATACTCATTTTCCACAACCATCAAATAAATTTTTTTATCCATGACTTAATAATGCATTCATACAAAATGACTCTTTTTTTTCTTCTGCAAGTAGTAGTTAAACAACATAAGTTCTAAATGTAACACATTTTTTATTTTATTTCTTTTTAAAAAAACCTCCTAAACCCTCTCTCAAACTCTCTATCTAATTATGACACAAAAAATGCAATTTTGAACGTAATTATGAAAAATTCATTGTTAGCATAGGCTAGTAAACACAAATTACGTCTCATTTATCTCATAATCTTAAAAATTTAAAAATTTGTCAAAGAAGGATGAGAAAAAAAGATTCCCAAATTATAAGTCAAATTAATGAAGCAATATATGAAATTTAGAATATTGAATGTGGCATGGCTCATCCTCAACATTCTTGGAACATATTTGTTTTATATTTGTCCCATATGTATTTTCAAAAGAAAGCAAATAAAATGTATAGGTATAAAATTAAAATTAGAGGTGTTAGCAACATTAAAATGTATTTACTTAGATTAGTCGATGTGTGATCATGAAAGCCCATGTACGGCTAGGTGAGAAAGGGCACGACCCATCCGACCACTCCTCCTTCTTTGGGCCACAGTTGACTCGATCGCGATCGAACCATTCGATTGGCATTCTTTAGACTGTAGTCAACTTATCTTATCAGTGTGTCCTTCTTCGGACTATGGTTAGCCCTTCTGCGCATAGTGGCTGGCATGAATACTTTCGCCATGCCAAGTTTTACCTTCAATAAAAAAAAAATGTTACATTTATCACACCCATTAAATAAATATTTGTATTATTGTATTCGATCCATAATATTACTCTCATTTAATTTTGTAAATGTGATTTTTTATTCTTTATTAATGCTTATAATTACATTAATTTAATATTTTATTTCTAAATTTTCAATATAAGGTAACTTGATATTTAGAAAAGGGATAATTTAATCATTTTTATTACTACTTACATGATAATTTTCATAATTTTTGTGTAAATTCTATTTGATAAGACAATTAAGTGTTTACAATTAACTAGTTAAATATTAAATTACTCTATATGTCCTAAATTAAATTTCAATATTTTTATTTTAAATCCAAAGTTGAATATTCGCTTCTTAAAAATAAGTATATTTTTATTTAAAGTTCCATTAACAATCATTTTTAAAAAAAAAACAAAATCTTAATTAAAAATATTTATGTTGTATTAAGTTATATGATCACATCATTAATAATAATAAAATGAAAATATCTTACTAATTTATTCAATGTAAGACTCCCTTTATTTATTATATTAAATAAAATGGCAAAAAGTGTCACATGCCTCTAAACTATTATAAATTTTGATTTTAGCACTCGAATTTTTATATTAATGCATGTATTCAAACATTACAAAACTATCAAAAAAATGTACTTAAATTTTTTTGTTATTAATGCACGCATTAAAACTTTACAAGAAAAATGCACTTATGTTCATGTAATTAAGAGGAATTTTTGTTATTCTTAACAAGAATATAAACTCATTGTTCTGGTGGATTTGCTTTCAATGGCTAGCCAATTTGTAGCTACAATTTTATCAATACACTCAAATTCTAATTACCGCTTCTTAACTCAATTTGGTGCATTTTCATTTATCTTTTTACATTATCTCAAATTTCTCTTTTAGTTTTGTTTAGATGTTTTTGTTATATGTTTTCATTCTAAGTTATTTCATTGTATATTCTTTTACCTTGTACTAATTATTTTCTTTTTAATAAAATATCTTTGACTTTAAAAAAATAAAAATTTGGGAAGGGATACATAGAATATAAATGGAAGAAATGAGTTTTTATGAATTAGAGAACAATTAGTTTAATTTCTTATTGAGAATGACAAAAATGCCCTTAATTAAATGGCATGAGTGCAATTTTAAATAATTTTGTAAAGTTTGAATGCATGCATTGATAATAAAAAAAAAATTCAAGTGCACTTTTTAATAGTTTTAAAAAATTTGAGTGTATGTATTGGTAAAAGAAAAAAAATGTTCAAGTGCTAAAACAAAAAAATTGTGAAAGTTTAAATGCATGTTAACACTTTTTACCCTAAAAAAAAATATAGACATCTAAATCTGGATGAAGAGAATAATGAATTAAGTGTTTTTAGACATGATAAATTAACAAGAGCACAAATTATGATAAAGCTCTTATACTATCTATTTTTTGGGTTCCATTTCTCTTGCAATTTTTTTTTTGAAATAATTTCTCTTGTAGATCAAGATAGTTAATTGCAACTACTTAGGGTTATTCCCAACATTGAATTCAATGTAATTAAGTCCGGTGGATTTTCATGAATTTTAATAGAATTACATGAAATTCTATGTCACATAATTTGATGAAATTTTATTAGACTTTATGTAACAACATGGATAGAACAAAATTTTATGCATAAAAACATATAGGAGAACTAATATATATTTAAAATTGACTCAATCAAATTTTTAATGGACTTATTGATTGATTTTCCATTATCTTTAGTTTTATCACTAAAAAAATTTGAACAATAATTTGAAGATGAAACAAATAACAATTTTGTCTACACCAAACCAAATTCATGTGTGAGTTATAATATAATATACCAAACCAAGTAGATGGATTATATGAAATTTTATGCCATAATTTTGTGTGAAATTTAGTGAATTTTTATTGGAGTTTTTAAAATAAAATAAATAGAATAAACAAATCAATATATGTGTAAAACATTATTGTAGTAAAAAGAAAAATATAAGATTATGACAATCAAGTTGAGAGATATACATGATATTTTATTTTTATATTAGTTTTTTTTTAAAATTTTTTTATTGATAATAAAGAGACTAATTTCACGAAATTCTAAAGAATCATGGTCGGATTTGTGGAATAATTATTTATTCATATTTTTTACTTAAAGTTCCATCAAATTCATTTTAAATTCTATTAAAAATAGGATTCCATTAAAATTCATGAATTTTTGAGGATACTGAAATCTTATGCAATCAATTAAATTCTATAGCGAGAACATTGAATTTTGATGAAGTTTATAAAATTATATATTAAAGATATTTGAAATGTTATAAAATTTAAATTTTATCAAATTTACAGCATCCTTAATGTTCATCTCAGGGAATACAATGAATGGAAGTACTTATTATTAACTTCAATATAAGCATCTACAAATTATAAATGTTTTCCATCATTATCGAGTTTTTTGGTTGTAAAATTCTTGTCTCTTTCGTGTATATATATACCTAAACGATCTATCTAAAGAAAAGTAAACAAACATAAAAATTAAAAACTCAGAATTTTAGTGGACCATGTTGTGAGCCAAAATCAAACAATTTGGCAACTCTCATTCATCTTTTGGTAATTACTTGAAATAATGAAATTCACAGCTTTCCAAAAACAGTCAAATATCTTTTTCTGGAAATAGCTTTCCTTTTTTTCCCCCAAGAATTTACTACGAATTTAAAAATTCGACGTTATTTATTCATAAAAATATATATGGTTCCTAAAAAAACAAAAAGGGATTAAGATACTACCATACAACTGCTAAAAAAAGAAGAAGATACTACTACCATACAATATAACTGAATCAAAAGAGAGAGAGAAAAAACCCATAAACAATGCAGTTGTTGTTATCTATAAAAAAAATAAAAATGCAGTCGTTTTATTTTAACAATATAGTTGTTAAAATGAACTTATATCCAAAATTCAGGCAATCCACAATCTTTTTTTTTTTTTTTTGGCAATCCACAATCTACCTTTAGATCCTTTGTAGAAGGAAGAAATAAAAACCCTAACCAGTATCCCCACTATTCTCCCCACGCCCGTTGCCCGCTGTAAGAAGTATCCCTCTACAACTCTAAATCTTAGCCCTTCACTACTTCATCCAACGGCTATTGCCACCTTACCCCAACTCTTTATAAGCCCTAGGCCTTCTCCTACCTTACTTCACTGTTCACTGTTTCTCTCTGCTTCACTCAACTCTCAAACACACTCAGACCCTCTCAACTAAACCCTCACTCCTCTCTCTGAAAAGATGACCTGCTCTCCACCCTTTCGCGATCACTGATCTCTCTCTTTAGATGAGGAAAATTTTCCAACTTTTGCTTCAATGGCAAACCTAACTTAGTAGTACAACCTGTAATTATCTCAATTCATTAGCTTAAAGTTTTAATTTTTAATTTCTTGAAGTTGCATATGGAATTAAATCGAATTTTTATCGATTTTTCCTTGTTTTTCACTCTAATTTTACTTAAATCGGAAATTTGAGGTGCTCTTTTGGGAGGGTTTCGGTGCTTTTTTGATTCTCCTTCTAAAAGATAAAGATTGTATAGATACGGATATTTGTATGAATAGGAGATGATTACCGATAGCTATTCGAAGTTGATTTCGGAGATGGGAATGCGATCGATGATGAGAGGAAGCGATGATTATAGCGATGAGTTGGAGATGTTGCTGAGGGAACAACAGCAACGGCGGCAGCAAGAAGCCACTGATGTCGAGAGAGACCTCAACATTTACAGAAGCGGCTCCGCGCCGCCGACCGTAGAAGGATCGCTTAGTGGGTTGTTCGGCGGTGGTGGCATCGCTGGCCTTGACCGCGGGGGCCTGTCTGAAGAGGAGATAAGGTCTGATCCGTCGTACATTAAGTACTACTACTCCAATGTGAACCTAAACCCTCGGCTCCCACCCCCGCTTCTGTCTAAGGAGGATTGGCGGTTTGCACAGCGGTTGCAGGGTGGCGGTGGTGGTAGCAGCAGCAGCGGTAGCTCTTTGGCCATTGGTGACAGGAGGAAGGTGGCTGGGGTTGGTGTTGATGATGGTGCGAATAGTGATAGGTCACTGTTCTCAGTGCAGCCGGAATTTGGTGGTAAGAAAGAAGAGAATGTCATGGATCCCCGGAAAGAATGGGCTGGTGATGGACTTATTGGGTTGTCGGGAATGGGATTGGGGAGGCGGCAGAAGAGCTTTGCTGAAATAATTCAGGTCTTGCAAATTTTATTTGATGATAATATTTTAAGTCTGGGTTTTGCTAGCCTAATATTTTGACATGTATGTGCATGGTAATAGTATTATGAGATTGCTGGTTCTCCTAATCAATTGGAGATGTTCATAGAGTTTTGTTTTTTGTTGTTGTGGATGTATTATCTTTGCATTTTTCCTCTGTAGCACTGGTAGAATTATTTTGATGAAGTTAATGACGTATGCTTCTGATCAGCAGACGATGTGTATAGTTGGTCCCTTTTATTTCCTAACGATGAAAATCTAGTATCCATGGGCCAGTGAATCCCTCACTTATATTACTTGCTACGATATGCATTTAATTTAATAGGTTTTGATGGTTGAGTTATACTAGATTTTCTTCTTGCTGTCTGCTACTATTTGGTTGAAACTTCTTTTAGTTGTTTGTTTTGCATATTGCAAATAACATGTCACTTTTGTTTGGTTGTGTGATTACGCATTTCATTCTAGAAGTCGTTTTAAGCAATTGATCATGGTGGGAAGATGAAAAGAAGCATTGGTTCTATTACTATCTGATTCAAAGATTGGCCCTGCACAAATCTTGTATTAAATAATTTAAAAAATTTCTGATTTTTCGTATATGCCAAAGTGGAATCATTCTTTGTTCCTGTTATTAATACATTATGCCATATCTTAGGTGTATGCTTTTCTTCCAATCAAATGAGTTAATATTCTCTTTCTTAAACTACCAGCGGGAAGATCTTTGTCTCCTTTAAACATTGTCACTATGGCCAAAATTAGTATTCTGCATGTTCTCCTCGCATTTTTTCCAGTTCCCATTATTTAATTAATGATATACCCTATTAGGTCTAATATTTTCCCTTGCCATTTGCGCATCTTGTATTTCTCATTTTTCAGCAGGGTCCTCAGGTGTAGTGGGTAGGTGTGTCAGTTGTGGAAAAGACATAATCTTGAGCTGATACGAAGGGGACTAGGAAGCATATCTTATGTCATGTTTGCAGACGATGTGATTTATTTTTGCTTCTTAGTGTCATCTTCACATCCACATCATATGTTGTTTTGTTTAGCTTTTGAGTGGAATTACAAATTTTAGGTCTCTATTTTCTTTTATTTTGTATTTTATTAACATCTGGCAATGATGCAGGATGACACAAGTCACACATCATCAGTTTCTGGACATCCATCTCATCCGACTAGCCGTGCATTTGAGAGTATTCTTGATTCATCTGAGCCTCAATTTGCTCATCTTCAGCAGGAGTTGACATCAGTAGATTCTATACTTTCTGGTGCAAATGGCCATGGTATATCTGCCATTCAAAATATTGGTTCGTCAGGTTCTCAAACTTATGCTTCTGCTTTGGGTGGCTCATTGTCACGAAGTACTACTCCTGATCCTCATCTAATTGCAAAATCTCCAAGTCCTCGCATCCCTCTAGTTGGGGGAGGAAGAGTCAGTACACTGGATAAAAGAAATGCTAATGCTCTTAAGTCCCCTGATGATGTTCCACCAGATATGAATGTCCCAACAGATCTTGCTGTTGCTTTATCTGGTATGAGTTTGTCCATCAATAACATGGTAGATGAAGGGAAACATTCGACATCCCAAATTCATCATGAAAATCTCTACCATTTGCATAATGATCAGAATCCAACTAAGCATCGTTCGCTTGTGATCAAGCCTGAATCAGTACAGTTTCACAAATCAACTGTTCCCTCTGTGGACTCATATTTGAAGGGTCCTTCAACACCAGCTCTAAATGGCGGAGCCAATTCTCCCTCCCGGTATCCAAATGTTGACAGCCCAAATTCTTCATTTTCAAGTTATGCATTAGGTGGTGCTGCAGTAAACCATGTGTCGCCCTCAATGCTGGGAAATCAGCTTGGTGGTGGTAGCTTGTCGCCTTTGTTTGATAATATTGCTGCTGCAAGGGCAATGGGTGTTGACTCCAGAGCTGTGGGAGGAGGATTGAATTTAGGACCTAATTTGTTAGCTTCTGCAGCTGAGTTACAGAACCTTAATAGAATTAGTAACCAGAATTCTGGGAGTGATTTACAGATGTCAATGATGGACCCGCTGTATCTTCAATACTTGAGATCAAATGAGTATGCTGCTACTCTGAACAATCCTCTATTGGATAGGGAGTCTGTGGGTAACTCATACATGGAGCTGCTCGAGCTGCAGAAGTCATACCTGGAGTCATTGCTCATGCATCAAAAATCACAGTACAATCTTCCCTACCTTGGCAAACCTGGTGGTCTGAATCATGGTTACTATGGAAACCCGGGATTTGGTCTTGGTATGTCATATCCTGGAAGCCCTTTGGTGGGTCCAATCCTTCCAAATTCTCCAATTGGATCTGGCAGTCCTGTTAGGCACGGTGAACGAAATATTCGTTTTCCATCTGGGGTAAGGAGCTTGGAAAATGTTATGGGGACTTGGCATTTGGAACCTGGCAGTAGCTTGGAAGAAAATTTTGCATCCTCTTTACTGGATCAGTTCAAGAGCAATAAAACGAAGTGTTTTGAACTTTCAGAGATTGGTGGCCATGTTGTTGAGTTCAGGTACGCATTCAACCTATTGTCCTTGCCTTTTTTTTTTAAAATTTTAAAATTATTAGTTTTTCTTAAATAGTTAATTTTATCTGCAAGTCTAAAACTTCATATTTGATTTGAAACCTTTTTTGAGCAGTGCCGACCAGTATGGAAGTCGGTTTATTCAACAGAAACTTGAAACTGCTACTACTGAAGAGAAGAACATGGTCTTCCATGAGATCATGCCACAAGCTCTTTCCCTGATGACTGATGTATTCGGTAACTATGTGATCCAGAAGGTAAAGTTGTATAATCAGAATTTTTCCTATTCATCTCTTTGGTAAAATTGTGTCATTCATGATTAGAGTTCATTGATGTTTTTGTTTTACATCTTTATTTGTGCATTTTTCCTTTTTCAGTTCTTTGAGCATGGAAGCGCATCTCAGATTAGAGAACTGGCAGACCAGCTCACTGGGCATGTTTTAGCACTCAGCCTCCAAATGTATGGCTGCCGAGTGATCCAGAAGGTATCCAGAATCTGTAAATTCTTCCTTCCAGTTTTATGCAAGAATTCCCTTGATCCTCTATTCCTTTAGTAAAACTATAGACAGTTCTCTGTGGCCTCCAGTCTTGGTTGAGATTTTTACTTCTCATCCATCTGACAAATCATCTTTTTATGTTAATAATGTTCTGACGATCTCAATTTCCAAGTACATGATTTTGTGTAGCTGAGTATGATGAAGACCATATCATTTTGAGCTTTTTGATATGATAGATGCAGCCTTTATTATCTCTAATTACTTGAAATGCATCACCAGCTTCTTGATATGTATGGAGTAATGTCGTATATCATTTACTGGACTGTTTTAGTTTATGTGCTCTTTGCATTTGTTCGCATCTTTTCGAACCATTTTTTCCTTTCTCTTCCACTTTTGATATAATTAAAGATTGAATTCTGGCAATAGTTATATCAACCAGTTTTTATCTATTAACATCTCCAGTGTAAGTTAGACGGTGCATTTCATCTTCTTTATTATAATGAGTTTATCTGGCTGGAGCACTTGTGTATATATTCAAAAAGGGATATGGTATCTGCTTTTTGGAGTTCTTTGTGATCTAATGTTGTTTCTGATACTACATTCTCGCAGGCAATTGAGGTTGTTGACCTGGATCAGCAAACTAAAATGGTAGAGGAACTTGATGGTCATGTTATGCGCTGTGTACGTGATCAGAATGGGAATCATGTCATCCAGAAGTGTATTGAATGCATTCCCGAAGATGCAATCCAATTCATTGTTTGCACATTTTATGATCAAGTAGTGACTTTGTCAACTCATCCCTACGGTTGTCGTGTAATACAGGTACTATCTGCATTTATTTCTTCAGATGTAATGATGCAAAATGATTCTGATATAATATGGCATCACATGACAGAGGGTCCTGGAGCATTGCCATGATCCCAAAACACAAAGCATAGTGATGGATGAGATTTTGCAATCTGTATGCATGCTGGCACAAGATCAATATGGAAACTATGTGGTTCAGGTTTTGCCATTTCCTTGAAAACCTAGGTGTTGCAAATTACTTGTTTTATGGATAAATAACTCGAAGTGTTTCATAGTTGTGAGTTAGCTTTCAAAATGAAGATTTCAGTTATCATGGATACTTTTGGCCCTGTCCTTCTGCAGATATTCCTCCACAACTCTATGTACTTGTTCCTTCCTAAATGTTCAAGGAATTATATAATACACATATACTTTGGAATTAATAAAGATGCAATTATCTAGTAAAATTGTAGTTCGGGAATTAATCAAATGCACTTGTCTACCTATAAAAGTTTAAAGGGAAAGAGAAGATGCAGTTCTTGAAAAATAATGGCAGAGGTTGATCTAATAGTGCATTGCTTATGAGAAAATGATTTCTTTAGAATTTTATTTATAATTTAAAGGCTGTTGCTAATTTTTTTTTGAAGCAACTGTTTCTAATTGTGATTCAGTTTAAATCAATTATGTTTGTCTTATTCTGCATGGACTCTGACAGCATGTTCTGGAGCATGGAAAACCTGAAGAACGTACGGCTATAATCAATAAATTAATTGGACAAATTGTCCAGATGAGTCAGCAAAAATTTGCCTCCAATGTCGTGGAGAAATGTTTAACTTTTGGCACCCCTGACGAGCGCCAGATCCTGGTAAATGAGATGCTTGGATCTACTGACGAAAATGAGCCTCTTCAGGTTAGTAGCTGCTTCATGTTCTCCCTTCTACTCCCTCTATTCGATTTATTTTGATAGTGTCTGTCAGTGATGAAAATTTGATATGGTAGACTATAAAGCATGAAGCATGTCAATTAGTACAGTACATTTAGGGAACCCTTATGCATAAAGTAATATATGGGAGAGGGCCATACTTGTTAACCATTTCCATAACTCTTTTCTATTCTCCCACTGAAGCTTTTTTCAAAACACTTTTTACCTCCAAAGTTTCTATTACATTCAATTTTAAATTCTCTCCCAACCACAGGAATGAGCCCCATCTATTCATATGAACAATACTTTTTAATTAAATTCACACTCTCAAATAATTTATTAAATTTTACACATAATATTATCAAAAATTTGGAACGTGAAAAATATCATACGAAGCACTTAATTCTCTTCCCATTTTTTTTTCTCCCAACACAAGAATCTTTCTAAATGTATGTGTTAAAGAGTTTTCCTGCAATGTAAAGTTTCAAGCATTTTGGGATATTAAAAAATAGCAATTAGGTCAAAGTGGATGGCCTTTGGAAGTTTTTGTTGACTAATGACTGATCAGAGCTTCTTTGAATATTTTCCCTATTATTCTGGGCTTTTTCTCTGCTGAACTTATCCTCTTACAATGAGTTTGCTTGACTGAGAGGGAGGGTGAGAAACTCTAGGGGAGTGAAGGGGGAGGAAAGTGAGTGCGTATAGAAAATATATTTTTTTTATCTTTGTACTCGCTCTTCTTTTGGTATCCCATTTTGCAAATTTAGAAATGAGATATGCTTGTTTGATAATTAGTATGCTTGCATCCCTAGCCCTCCAGTTCGAAAATAAAGGAAAAGTGAAAACAGGTGGACTAAAAGAAGTTGCACATTCATTTTCACTGTTCTTTTCCTTACCAATGGGCAATGGAAGCATTAATTGCCATATTTTATTCTCTCACTTTCCTTCCTTCTATCCCTATAGATGCTTTACTACTACTTGTGCATTGCTAGAGTTTGTTCTGCAATTACGCCTGTGCAAATGGCCTTTGCACAGAAATGAAGCAAAAATTTGCAGTTCATTTGGGTTATTGTTGTTGTGAAGGTGATAAATGGTTAGTTATATTTCTAAATTGGAAGTAAGTGGATCTTATTATACAATTTGAGATGAGAAAACAAAAGGATGAATCACCATTTGAAGATCTTGTTCACTTATTGGCTGCTGCCTTTGCAGCTTGTGAAAAGGTAGCTTACAGTTTTGCTGTGTTTGAATCTGATTCCCTAGTTTCCAATAGAGACTTTAATTGTGCACATTAATTAATTGGCAATATATCATTTAAGGGCAACTGGTATAGGTATAGGTGGAGTTGTTTACACGTTCTCTTTCTCCCAGCATCAATTGGCACAAGTTCATTTTTTTTTGTTGTTGACCTTTTCCCTTCAAACACCTTTTGGTGGTCTTGTGGGAGGCTGTTTCCTTCTTTATGTACTCCGAAAATGTGTGGTATGTTTGTGTTGCTTATGCTATTTTCTTATCGGTGAGTTTTCTAATTTCTTCTGATTCTTATTTTGAGGTGATAAATATTCATTCCCTTGTCATTGTTTGTTTCTTTAGGTAATGATGAAGGATCAGTTTGCAAATTATGTTGTACAGAAGGTGCTGGAAACCTGTGATGACCAGCAACTTGAACTGATTCTTAATCGTATCAAGGTCCACCTGAATGCCCTCAAGAAATATACATATGGAAAGCATATAGTTGCCCGGGTAGAGAAACTTGTTGCAGCTGGAGGTATTGTTTGTGTTCACCTCCATCTTACATGATTTTTTGATAATTTCCTACCTTTAAATTGACTATATAGATAGAGTTGAAAGTGAACTTCCGAGTTGAGGGATGTGTGATGGTTTGCCATAATATTGCTGGTTTCTTTGGAAAATATTTTGGTTCTGTCAGGGTCGGGGGCCACTTATGATTCTGACTTTATCCTCAATTAGTTAGTTGTGTATGTGTAGATAAAAGAAGGCAACTGTTGGCATAAACATCAAAAAGTCTGTTGTTCCTGATTTTTCTCCATTTTTAAAAGAAGTTTTTTATTTTATTTTAAAAAGCTTTATTTTCCTGGAGAGGCCTGCATTACATTTCAAACTGTTTTATACTCTAGAATATAGACGCTCATGCTGTGGATCTCAGTTTCTAATTAGATTCATTCCCTGTCTGCTCTATATTTTAACTCTTCTTTTACATCTGTTAACAAGTTCTTCATCCTGCATTTTTATTATTTGCTCTTTTTTGGAAATGGCATATATTTCTTTACAATTCCTGATTTTTAAAATATCCATGCAGAGAGGAGGATTGGCATTCTGTCATCATATTCTGCTTAGATCACATAGGAAGGATATTGTACAGCTAACAAAAGCTAGTATGAGCGCGTCTTCTTTCACTCACATCTGGCTATGGCTCCGTCTATTATTTTATGGATGCAGCTATCTAAAAATAAACTTGTTGGTTGTACTTAAGTTGTACATGTTAGTTTGAATATACCTAGAATCAGGTTAGGTGATGCTCAGGTGGCAAATGAAGCTGATGCCCCTGAAGTGGTGATGAAATTACTGTACACTTTATAAGGATGTAAAAAGGAGGACCGTGTAGTGAAAGTGATGATCGTGACTGTACAAATGTTGCCATGTGCAGAGCCTGTGGTGTTTAGGAGAGACCAGAAAGTTTTCTGATGTATGGATTGATAATTTTCCCTTTTAGTTTTTACAAGAAACATTTCTACCTTTCGATTGGTGTTGTGGATGTTCAATGTTTTTTTTTTCTCCACCTTTTTGCCCTGATGTTTGTTCAAACTATATAAGTTTTCTGAAATCTTGTTGACGATTCTTATTGTGCGGAAATTTGTTATGCTACTTCGTTACTCTGCCAAATTGATAGTTGGACATTTAGGAGTCTGGGGGTATTGAATCACCCTAAGCTCAACGATATCTTAAGCTGGACCTTGGAACATATCAAAATGAGGCAGTGGATCTGGTAAATAACAGTACTTAAATATTACAGGTAAGCTGACTCAAAAGAAAGAAAAAAAAAGTGCAGGTTATCAATTTGTCCAGAGATCTCCAGAGAATTGTCAAATCATATTGAGGTGCAAAATCCAATGAAACAGGCAACATTTGCATTCATCAATCTATACCTTACGGATGGGAGGGCAAAATGTCATAACATACCGCGGTGCTTTGCATCTGTTCAGCCCTGTAGACTCATCATATGCGTAGCTGTATGCCCGGGGGCAAATGGCCTTAAAGAGATGTGCAAAAACTGTAGGCTTGCACCTCTCAGGGCTAGCAAATTCCCCAGTACAGCAATATTTGGGCAACCTTGTGGCCAAACAAGCGCTTTTGCACCCTACCACCTTCTCATTGCTCTGCACCACCAAACTGGCAGGACAACAAGCGTTCAAATCAGCCTCACAAGCAGCAACTCCACAGCCAACGCCACCACCGACCGGAAGCCATTGAAACAGGGAGATTGAAACCATCAACCAAACTCACATCATAGTAATGCAACGGATTTTGGGAAGTTCCAAATGTCATTTCCACGACCGTTGCGGGTGGCGTTCCACCGGAGCCCATGCAATGTAGCAGACCAGCGCAGTCTCCAGTTTGACACGAGCCTTTACCATGTTCATCAAAGCAGCAGCCTTGTCTGCCCCATATTCTCCCAGACCACTTTTCCGGCATTTCCAGGGCTACTTCTTGGCCGCTGTAGAGGCTGAAGCCACCATGATTAGGAGTTTGGTGGCCTGCATTGGCGAGGATCCCGGGCCATACAGTTTCTTTGCAGTTATTCACTATAATAAGTTGAGTTCCATCTGCAACCAACCAACAAGAGACAGACTGTTAGTGAATTCCTCAATTGTGATAATTTTTACACACCCCTACCAGTAATCAAACAAAAGAGTATCCAGTAATCAGTTAAGTACTTGAGAGGGAGAGTAGCATTAAGAAGAAGAGACTAAAAATGCAGTGTGAATGCATAGACATTTTTTATAAATTCTGTGGATGGACTTGGGATAGAGAACGTGTATGCCAGAAGTGTGAAGGCTTTATAACTTCTTGGAACCGCTTTGCCTGTGTAAAAGTAACTGCGGCCTTACCCAACGTTTTCCTCTTGATCAATGTTTTTTTTTTCTTCTTTTTAAAGTAATTTTTCTTTTGAAGAGAGGGTTATTACTATTATTATTATTATTATTATTATTATTATTATTATTATTATTATTATTATCGGTCACAGGAAATGATAACTAAACTCGATTCATTTGTCAAAGTCTATTCCAAGTATTTTGTGCTAATTCTAAATATATGGGTTCTGAATTTCCTTTTGATTGTATAAGGAAGAGGAACTGAATCAAGGCGATTTCAGCAATTAGAAAAGTATACATTTAAGCTTAATGATGACACTATTTTTAGTTTATAAACTATGTAGCATAGAAATTAGGTCCATAGTGATGGAATATGCAGATAGTGCTAAATATGGAAGGATTAGTTGTATCCAATTATTTCTACCCAAAAAAAAAAAAGTTGTGTCCAATTATATTATTGGAGTAATATTTAAGATCAGCACTCGAATTTAAAGTCAATAATTGAAAGAAAAAAATCATTCTTTCCACTTTGTCGTCCACAGGGAGCAAAAAGGTTCTCTTTTGGGGTGTAATTTTGATTCCACAAAGGCACTTTTGAGGTGGTTTCATTGTTTTATTATTCAGATGTGGATGGGAACTATTTTACTCATTTGAAGAAATACTTAAGATTCTAAATAGACCAGTGATACTATCCAGTGGCAATCTGGAACACAGATTGCAAGAGGCAGGCATTATTCTTGCAAATTAATCAGAAGTTCCTCTTCTTGTTCAACGTCAAGATTCTGCTCATATAAAGTTACAAGATCAAGATTGCAATATAAGGGTGATCTAAATTAAGGCAGGGTCCTAGTTAAATTTGAAACAAAGGAGAAAGCCAAATGCCAATAGAATCAATTCAATGCATAAAAACTAAGAAAACTCAGCAGCTCCAGTTCTTCCTCCATTGCCACTGGGACAAACTCTATTATAGCTTTCACAAGTCACAACCCACATATCATAATAACTTTCAGAAACAAGCTATAGCATAATTAGACATTCTTCTATGAAAATTCCCTAGACATGGGTAAGGAGATTTAAGAAAACTGCAGCTATATGTGCCACATATATGGGCAATGGGAATTGGAACATGCTTGTATTATTATGTCCTGAACCTGAAGATCTTGATGCAATGGAACTTTTAAATTAAATCAAGGACGAAAATCGCTAATTAACTTGAATATCCAACTAGTATTAAAACATTGGAAAAATCACAAGCTTCATCTCATATCAGAGTATATCTCTGTTCTTGAAAACTTCTCCATGGGCGAATTTTACTCAAAATATAGCCAATTCTGAACCTAATGCAAAAGGTAATTCATAGACTTCAACTTCATTTCAGAGAAGATCGTATTTCCATGAACAGGAACCAGATCGTTTACCGAAATTCTAGAACAAAAGAGAAAATCGCCGGTTCAATCAACGGAATCTAGTGGTTATTGGTTAATGGCCGGTCTAGGATGACATATCTCAATTTCCGGCTCTGGAGGGATGGGCAACCGAAACTTCCGGTTCTCCTCATCACTAAACCGAGTCTCTTAATAGTAACTTTGACACTTTGACCGCTTCTGAACCGCAGATTATAATCACCCGGATCCTAATAAAAACCCCTGACCGCTGCCCTAACCGGTCTGTCCGGTCATCCAATCGACTCTTTAACCGAGTATATATATCTTCTGATCCACACCCGCCACCCAACCCCTCCTTCACCCAACTCGGCGGCTCTCTCCTTCGTCGCTTCACGAATAAAATAAGAAATCTAATCGAACCGAGTAAGTTATTTTATCCTTTACTCTTTTTTCCTACAAACCCGTAAATTTTTAACGTTGTACTTATTTTCTGATGTTTAATTGTGAGCAAATGTTGGTGTATGGTGAGATTGTAATGTTGTTATTTATGATTAAAAAGATTTGAATGGCTTCTGATTTAGAACCTGTGCCAGTAACTTCACAAAAACATGATCCAGCATGGAAACATTGTCAAATGTATAAGACTGGGGAAAGAATTCAACTCAAGTGTATATATTGTGGGAAGATTTTTAAGGGGGGTGGAATACATAGGATCAAGGAACATTTAGCAGGGCAAAAGGGAAATGCTTCTAGTTGCTTGAGAGTTCAACCTGATGTTCGCCTTCTAATGCAAGAGAGTTTAAATGGGGTTGTTATGAAGAAGAGGAAAAAGCAAAAGCTTGCTGAGGAGATAATGAATTATAATGCGGGTAGTGTGAGCGAGGTTGATCCTCTAGCTCTAGATGATAATCAGTGTGGTTTGAATACTGAAGTTAACTTGCTTCCAGCGCCAGATAGAAATGAGCAGAACCCGCATTTATATGTGGAAAGTGAAGAAGGATTAGGAACCAAGGGTGGTGGTAGGAAGAAGAAGGGGAGAGTAAGAAAAGCATCTGCCTTTGTGAATCCTAATGCAATTGTTGCAAGTAATAATGCAATTATAGCATCAAAGAAGGTCAACAATCATGTTCATATGGCAATAGGACAGTTTTTATTTGACGCTGGGGTACCTTTAGATGCTGTGAATTCTGTTTATTTCCAACCAATGATCGATGCAATTGCTTCACAAGGACCTGGTGTTTCTGGTCCTTCTTATCATGATCTTAGGAGCTGGATTTTGAAGAGCACTGTTCAGGAAGTCAGAAATAACATTGATGAATGCACAGGTTCATGGGGAAAGACTGGATGCTCTATTTTGGTCGAAGAATGGGTTTCAGAAAAGGGTAAAACTTTGCTGAGCTTCTTCGTATATTGTTCAGAAGGGACAATATTTTTAAGGTCTGTAGATATGTCCAACCTAATAAATTCTGTAGATTCTCTATATACTTTACTTAAGGAGGTGGTAGAAGAAGTTGGTGTGAGAAATGTGTTACAAGTCATCACTAAGAGTGAAGAGCAATATGTTGAGGCTGGTAAGAGACTGACAGATTCATATCCTTCTCTTTTCTGGACTCCTTGTGCTTGTCAATGCATAGATTTGATGCTTGAAGATATAAAAAAACTCGAGTCAATTCATGCAATACTTGAACGGGCAAAAACTATCTCAAGATTTATCTACAATCACAATGTAGTCTTGAATATGATGAGACAGAAGACGTTTGGAGTTGATTTAGTTGATTTGGGAGCTACTCAGTCTGCAACAGATTTCATGACACTGAAACGGATGGTTGATATAAAAACCAATTTGCATTCCACATTTACTTCAGAGGAGTGGATGGAGAGCCCATACTCAAAGAAGCCAGAAGCATTTGCAGTGGTAGATTTTATCAGTGATCCATCTTTTTGGTCAGCTTGTGCTTCAATTATCCGGATAGTTGATCCGCTCTTGTCGCTTCTTAGGATAGTTGGAAGTGAGAAGAAGCCTGCAATGGGTTATGTTTATGCTGGAATTTATCGAGCAAAAGAAACAATTAAAAAGGAGTTTGTCGATAAGACAGATTACTCTGTTTATTGGGACATTATCAATCACAGATGGAAACAGCTTCAGCATCATCCTCTTCACTGTGCTGGTTTTTATTTAAATCCTAAGTTCTACTACAGTTCTGAATGCAATATAGATCATATCCGCTCTTCAGTACTCGATTGCATTGAAAAATTTGTTCCTGACCCAAAAATTCAAGATAAAGCCACAAAAGAGCTCATGTCTTATTGTGAATGTGCTGGAGATTTTGGAAGAAAGATGGCCCTGAGAGCGAGAGACACCTCACTCCCAGGTAGGGCTTCATTCAAGTGTAGTAGTTGGTTTCATTTGTCATATCATGGATGCTTAATATTCATATAGTGATAATATTACGCCTTTTTTTTTCTCCTTTTGATAAGCATATAGTCATAATAGGGCGTCCGAATAGTGCTGGCATAAGAGCACTTCAACGAAACTCCTCAAGGTTGGGAAAGTTGGCTTGGATTTCCTTTTTCATGATGAGGCCTGAGTGATCTTTTTAAGCAGAAAAATCACATGAATTTGTTGTATTTCTTTAAAGACATAATTGTGTATGATAGCCAATGAGCATGTAAATATTCTACGAACCTGGAATTCATCATGTGTGCTTCCAATGCTAAATGTATTGTAGTAAGAGACTTCATTTGGTTTGCCTCTCTCGATCTCTCTCTCTCCTTTTTTATGGGGATGCTTAATATTCATATAGTGATAATATTACTCCTTTTTTTTTCTCCTTTTGATAAGCATATAGTCATAATAGGGAGTCCGAATAGTGCTGGCATAAGAGCACTTCAACTAAACTCCTCAAGGTTGGGAAAGTTGGATTGGATTTCCTTTTTCATGATGAGGCCTGAGTGATCTTTTTAAGCAGAAAATCTCATGAATTTGTCGTATTTCTTTAAAGACATAATTGTGTATGATAGCCAATGAGCATGTAAATATTCTACGAACCTGGAATTCATCATGTGTGCTTCCAATGCTAAATGTATTGTAGTAAGAGACTTCATTTGGTTTGCCTCTCTCGCTCTCTCTCTCTCCTTTTTTATGGGGATCACTTATTCTGAATTTTGTGATTGTAGCTGAGTGGTGGTCGATTTATGGTGGGGGTTGCCCAAATCTTGCTCGTTTGGCTACCCGAATTCTCAGTCAAACATGTAGTTTGAATAACTGTAAGCAAAATCGAATTCCTTTTGAACAGGTGCATGAAACTAAAAACTCCTTAGAGCGCCAGAGGCTTAGTGACCTCACATTTGTTCAGGCCAACTTTTGGTTGAAGCTCAGGTACTAACAAGACCTTTTGCTTTTGAAGCTAAAAGAAATTATGAAAATCGTAATAGGAAGAAACAGTGAACTAAACTGTCTTGCCTAAAATTGATTATGTATAGGTTTCAAAGGAACAAGGAAGAGGTTATGATTGACCCCATTTCCTATGAGAATGCTGATATTGCTGGTGACTGGGTGATTGGGAAGCCATTATGCTCAGAGGACTTGGAGACTTCAGACTGGATGACAGTTGAACCTCCTATTGGCAACACAATGCTATTAGGAATGCCAGTTGATGACATTGAAGCCCTTGGTGCAGGTAATTGGTGGTTGCACTTTCAAGAGTTGATTATTAAACCGTCATGCACACTTATGAATTTGTCTATATCCAGGTTTTGATGATTATGAGATTTTCAACGGAGTTAAAGATAACGAAGAAGAAAATGGAGAATAATGTTGCTGATGATAAAATGCTGGGCACGGAAATATACCCGACTCCAATACAAGGGTAGTCCGTATCTTGTGTCTCACTCCAGTAGAAGAATTAACACCATATATTTATGCATTCAAATCGATGTCAATGGAAGTGGATTATATGTTTAGATTTCCTCTTCAACTCCCATGTCAACTTGCAGTGATTTAGGCGGTTAGGTCTTTGGAAATAAGCCTACCTTTTCTAGAGCCTAGCATGAAGGCTATCTCAAAGGTGCTGAGTGCATGTGACCTAGCATATCGGTTTGAATCAGAATGTTGTATATAAGGTGTTTGTTCTGCTACTTCTGTGTTCTATATAAAGCTAGATTTGAGTTGTATTTAATGTACCTCAGGAAAAAGATTAGCATAAGTGAATTTGCAGTTGAAATGATGAAAGTAAATTTAGATTGTTGTATATACTGAGTTTCTGGTGCATTTTGTTCTCTAGAGGGATGTTATCTAATAACATGGAAAGAAGCCATTCATTTTACGCCTTCGAATCTGCAGGCAATGATACTGATTTTAACTTTCCATCAGCATACTTTCTCCACAGGATTCTGATGTTTCCAGTGCTTATGCATTGTCTGGAAATCCATATCCGCGACCAAAGAGTGTTCAGTGAAAAGAAATGAGATTATCTTATTTTGCTCTGTAGTATACCAAACCGTTATTAGTTAGAACATTCCAGCATTTGACAATTGACATTCGGGTATGATAAACACAGTCCAATTGTGCCTCTGAAAACTAATGATGGATTGATTCCATGGAAATTCCACAAAACAGTCAGAATGCACAGAGGGGATTGTGTTGATCTTAAGCACTGGTAATTTACATCAGATTGCACAAAAGTTATTTGGCATCATTCACTGCAAAACGAGTCAATTCAATTCACAAATCTTATATCACTGCTACTTTTATCAGCCAAAGATGTATCTACAATGAGTTCATTAACGAAAACTCGAGCTCTTAATTATCTATATATAGCTGACTACAAATCCCTATCGATAATCTTGAATAGTTAGGAACCATAAGCAGCACCTAAAAAATTAAAAGAGGGGGAATTTAAAATGGAAAAAAGAAACAGCAAACACATAAGAGAATATCATCTTCCTTTTTTGTCATGACCATTTACTTTCTCCTTTGCCAGACAATGGAGACGTTGAACCAGCTTCAACATCAACATCACCTGAGGACCATGTACTAACCTTCTCAAAATATGATGATGGCGGATATGAATGCACAAAGTCATCAAACTCGCTACCGCGATCACCCTTCTTCCCATCATACTCATCAGTTGGTGCTACAACCTCAGGCAATGGCCCCTCCCCTTCCAAGAATCTAACTACTTGCCTCATAGTAGGTCTCTTAGCTGGACTGTTGTTGGAACACATTAATCCTAGCTTAAGCACCAACACTGCCTCAACCTCATCATATTTGCCTCCTAATCTTGGGTCTACCACCTGAAGTATTGCCCCTTGATTCCATTTATCCCACACCCAATCCACCAAAATCAACTCTTCCGGCAATGCTTTTGGCTCAATTGGTCTTCTTCCACATACAGCTTCCAATAACAAAGCACCAAAGGCAAATACATCAGAGCTGGTTGTGGGCTTACCAGTCTTGGTTAGTTCCGGCGCTAAATAACCCAATGTCCCTACCACTCTTGTTGTGCTTGGATTGGAGCCATGCTCATATAACTTAGCTAGTCCAAAGTCCCCTAATCTTCCATTTAGCTCCATGTCTAACAATACATTGCCTGCTTTTATGTCTCTATGAATCACAGTTTGTTCCCATCCTTCATGTAAATAGAGCAGTCCGGAAGCCACGCCTTTGATAATCTTGAACCTTTGTTCCCAAGTTAAGATCGCCTTGGGTTCATCAAACAAGAACTTATCTAGGCTTCCATTGGGCATGAAGTCATAAACCAGCAGCAAATCACCTCTTCGCCGACACCACCCTAGTAATTGAACCAAATTTCTATGCCTAAGGCGTCCAATAGTAGCAATCTCTGAAACAAATTCTTGCATACCCTGCTTTGATTCATGAATTATTCGCTTAACTGCAACTTGGGTATCGCTGTTAGGCAAAGTCCCTCTGTAAACCCGGCCAAATCCTCCAAATCCGAGCAGTTCTTTGTCTCTGAAACCTCTAGTCGCTTGTTTGAGCTCCTTGTAGGGAAATCGATGTGGACCTATATCAAGTTCCCAGGCTTCAATCACATCCATATTCTTGATTTTCTTGATGATGTACAAGGCCAACAGAATTGCAACTATCATAAGTGATACGGCAGATATCGATGTGCCTAAAATTAAAGATAATTGATTTCTTTTGGCTACTGGAAGAGAAGGCAATGAAGATAGATCCAGGGATTGAGCTTCTCCATTCATCTTAAAGCTCCATCCGAATACGTAGTGAGAGCCAGAAAGCAGACCTGTAGAAGCCGAGAAACCCACGTACACGTGTTCCTCAAGATACGGAGAAAGGTCCACATGAAAAGAAAGAATTGAAGAACTAGGTTTGGAAGACGACGGCGAGAGAGTGACATTTAATTCATTTCTGCTGGAATCATAGTCGATCCAAGCTTGAATTGTCTTTCCATTCTTGAGATTGAGGCTCTGCTCTGTTGAATTGCCTTCAGTATAATAACTAGCATTAACTGAGGCATTTGAGGTTACGCTATTGATGTCGATTCCAACATGGTTGTCACTGATGTCACTGAATTCAAAGTCTTGAACTGTATCAAATTCAACAGCAAAGATATGGTTGGAAAAGTTTCCATTGACATTTGGACTCAGTAGGCCTAAAAACTGACTAGGATAAGCCCCTCTGAGCTCCTTGTTGGGCGAGATGACGAAGGCCATCCCATGTCCACCTAATTTTTCATACTCGGGAACAATTGCAAATGCAAAAGCAGTCGAAAAGGAGAAAGCTTTACCACTTGTCGAGTTCTTGAACAATAAAGCATCAGAATAGAAGGCGTGACCGAGTAATCTCGGGGTGTCATTTGTGAGCCTGAGAATCCCATCATTTTCAATCTGAGCGAAACCATTCAAAGTTAAGTTGTTGCCCAGATGCTTAAAACCATTAAAGACGAACTCATCAAACTGAGAAAGGACAGTTCTTGAAAGGAAAACAAAGAACAGCGCCAGCAAAAATGTTAGCACTGGTCTTTTGGCCATTGCAAAATCTAGATTTCTGTAGATTGTGGGCTCTTCTGAGAAGATTTATGGTTGATTTCATACATTGTTTATGAACATGGTTTCAATTTGTTACATGTTTTTCTTCTGGGTGCCTGCCGGTGAAGCAGACAGGAAGGAGGGGTAAAGAGAGAAATGATGAGGAAAACGCGTTGTAAAGGGTGAATGTGGCCCCAGATAGTTCTGCCATTTTCAAGCTCTGTAAATCTTGGACCTATAAAGACAAACTTCGATATGGATTGGACCCAAATAAATTCATTATTTAGTAATTGATTTTTTTTTATATCATTTGGTATATAATTTCAAAATATAAATTTATTTAATGATTTTTGTATTGTTACAAAATATAATTTTTTTATAAATTTTTAAAAATATTTTATTAAGTTTTTAAATATTATTCTTGTATTTAAATTATATTTTTGTAACTCCAAAACTCTTTCTTAATATAACCATTGTCTCTTTTGAGAGATGAAGTAATAGTTGGAGTGAGAGAATAGAGAGAATTTAAACAAAAAAAAAAAAACAGAGATTATTTTAGAGAATTTATTTTCTTGATTTGTGTAATTATTAATCATGACTTATGGAAATAATTGTTTTAAACTTTTTTTGTCGACTTTAGATGATTATTTTGAAAAAAAAAATCTTTAATGTTTTTTTTATTAGATCTTTTCATTACAAAATTTTGCTCCTAATGTTTATTTGTCTTACTATTTCAATTTTAAAACAATAGTTATTTCATTCTAAAATAACTTATATTCTTTCGTTAAAAAATATAAGTCGTTAAGTTCATTTTTACACAAATCAAGAAATATTTTTTTCTTCTTAAATACCTTTAATTATTATATTTTAAAAATAAGAAATAGAAAAAAAATTGTTTTGAGAATAAGAAAATATAATTTTGTGTTTTGAAAATAAAAAAAAAGTGAGATAAAAGATGAAAATAAATAAGAATAATATTAAAAGTCAATGATAAAATAATTATAAAATTATATAAAATCACTTATATATTGAAATAATAAAAAAGTTTTTTGTCGACTTATATTTTTAGACGAAATAAGTATATATTAAAACAAAATTATGACACATAATATACTAATCCAAACAAACAAATTCCCAAAAACAATTTTAACCATAAAATTGTGAAATAATAGACTTTTGAAATTGAGTTTTCCAAACAAACAATTTTCTTATGGGAATAAGGGTGATTGAGATGTTGATTGAAACTCCATTGGATTGATTCAATTGAATACGAGACTTCAGCAGTTAGCATTTGCACCACAACCGTCCATTAATGAATCGTCATAAGAGGCCCGAGGACCTACCGACCCCGTTTGATTCGACACATGGAATGCAACAGAACAAACTTAACACATGCTCAATTTTGCATTTTTTGGATTCGGGATACTCATTCCAAAGCCCCACTTTACATGCAAGAATTATGTTGGGTGCGAAGGTAGTCCCAATTATTTATTTATTATTTTTTTGGGGCTCCATAGCCTCACTTTACATGCAAGAATTATGTTGTGTGAGAGGCAGTCTCATTTATTTATTTTTTATTATATTTTTTAACTTATTTTTCAAGTTTGCACATGAATATTATTTGTGATATTACAATATCGGTGTTCTGTTTTATATAAATCACGAAATATGTTTAAATTGATAAAAATCTATAGATAATTTTATTAATTTCATCCAAGATTCAATCCTAGAAGAAAGTACATAAATTTGCTTGCATCAAGAATTAATGTGATTCACATTAATGGAAAAGAGCATCCTTTGCACCTACATATTTTATCACTTCATCTATGTTGGAGACGAGATAGTCTCATTTATTACAACTTGGTTCACAAAAGGAAAGTTTGGACTTCAATTTCTCACAAAAGGTTGCTTGGTTCATGTTTACACGGGGATTGAGAGGAAATGAATTTAAGTATTTGAATTAAAAGTTTTAAAGAAGAAAGAAAGTTGAGGGATTGAATCAAAGGTCTAAGACTTTTAAGTTAGTTGCATCATGATGTGGCCCAAGAGAGAATGGAAATAGACGGAGACAGGAGTGGAAACTAATGTCAATAGTCTGGCTGTCCAGAAATAGAAAAATTGGTGGGTTTAGCCTAAGGTTTTTAAGTTTGGTGTCATTGATTCCTATTCCTTTTTTTTTCCCCCCCAAAATTTCCAATCCTCGACTTTTCTTATATTTGGGCTAGTTAAATCTTTTAGCCGGATTGGGTGAAAAATCTGTCAAAGTCATTTAACTTTTTCAAGTTTGTTAACAATGTCTTTTCATTTTAAACTTTACAATATAAGTAATTTTTTATTTTTTCAATTTTGATAATATGTCTTTCATTTTGAATTTTGTAATATTAATATTTTTTTATTTTTTTCATATTTGGTCAGTTCGACTATTTTTTTCGACTAAAACATATGGCTCAATTTTTTTTATGAGGGTTATATATATGTCATTTACATGAACATGATTTTGCAACGAACACAATATGAAGAAGAAGACAACCAAGGAAGAAGGAGAAAAAAGACAAAGAAATAAGTGTAATTAGCAAATGATCAAATTTGTTAATGAAAATGATATTTATGCCCTTTATAAAAATAAAAGTCACCGATTTTACATAGTTTTAGCAGAAAAAAAATGATTAGATTGATCAACCATGAAAAAATAAAAAATAAAAAATACTGGTGTTATAAAATTCAAAATAGAAAACATGTTATCAAAGTTAAAAAATAAAAAAATACTGATGCTGTAAAATTTAAAATAAAAGATATATTACAAAAATTGAAAAAGTAAAAAAAATACATTAATATTCTAATTGTCCATGATAAATAAAACCAAAAATTCTTTTATGATTCATATTGTTTTCAATCTTGTAATTCTAAATTAAGCTTTTCATAATCCTACATTAAAAAATGTATTATAGACTATGTTCTCATCAATTTGATTTATTTATGTATTTTCCATCATAACAATCTTTTACTATTTGTTTTGAGACAGATTACTATATGCCACCTAACATAAGTTGGTTCAAAAGAGAGGAGGGGGAAATAAAATTCCTTTGTTTGATTTTGTAAAGGAATGCAGGGAAAATAAAATTAAGTTAATTATTATTACCTCATAACATTTTATTTTAAGGTGTGATGATTTTATCCTTTACTTCAAGAATAACTAAAGCTACATAATTTAAGTGTCCGTTAAAGCAGCACACAAGACCATAGGTGCATATATGATTACACGATTAGAAGAGATTTGCAAAAAAATAAAATAAAAGGATGGATTTGTAATTATAAAAAATTAACAAGGACAATTTGGTGATTGTCATATTAACATTTTTCTTCTCTACTAAATTCTCCCACTTTTGGACGTGGAGTATATAAAAGGAGAAGAAGGGAAAAATTATATATTTTTCAAATTGGATTTGAATGTCATAATATTTTTCATATTTGGAAGGTTTGCAATTGAATGATTAATTTTTTCAAAAATAAAAATATTTTTCATTTAAAATTTCTTTAATAACTTTTTAAATTATATAATTTTCATTTAATTAATTAATGATCACTACTAACCAAATTAATAAAAATAATTAATATTAATGTAATAACTTCTTTAAAATTCAATACTATTATTTTTAATTATTAAATTAATTCAAATATATACATTCAATTTTGAATAAATATAGATAAATATTTCTTCTTCTCTTCAAATTTTCAAACCAAACAAGGAGTTAGTTTTTCAAAATATATCTCTCCTCCGAGCCCTTCCAAATTCCTCCTATCAAACAAACTCTTACTATTAGTTATGGAAGTCGTAGCAGAACAAAGGATGAGTGTCCGATAATTGTATATTCATAAAAGTGTCCAACCACCAAACTTGCTTCATTAATTAATTAATCTGGAATTTGTAGAAAAAATATGACGTGGATTCTACAAACACAAACAAAACCCTACTTAACAACTAATTCAGTCTACAAACCCAAGTCAAGACAGCAAAGGTCTCCCATAGATTAATTAATCGAAGGCAGGACAGGACAGGACTTGAGAAGAAAAGGTTTCTCCACTCCACCATTATTGTTTACTTAGACTATTGGCCCACTTCTTGATGAGCATAAAAAACTTAACCCACGGAGTGAGACTGAGACTGACTGACCCTCAGCTCTGATGGTGAATTTGTTGAGAAGATTAATGGAAGAGAAAATAGCTAAATATAAAATTAAAATATTTATATTCTATATTTTTTTTTATTTTAAAATTTCATATTTTTAATAATTTTTGAATAACTTTTTTATATTCATTCATCGTTATACACCTGTTTTCTATATTATTTTAAAATAGGGAAAATACTTTGATGTTCCAGCTACATACTTGTATCTATTTCAACTTCTCACTTTGAAAGTAAAATAAACTATAGAGACATGTATAGCCCTATTTTAGAATGGAAAAACGCATCACCGCTGAGAAAACTACCACATCGAATGCTGAATGAATAAATAGTTTTTAAAAACTGATTGAGAATATAAACATTAAATAATAAATTGTTATTAATTTAATCACATTTTCTCTTTATTTCATTTATGGAATTTTAAGATGTCAAATTATTCATGGGTACTCATATGCTGGGCATTTGTTATCCCTTGTCTTTTTTTAGAAGATGCTATAAATAATTTTACACATATCAATAAATTATTTTATTTTTCATTATATTTTTATTTATTTTACTTTTTATTAGAAAATGGAGTATTTATTCTTTTTTCTCTCTCTTTTAATAAATTAAAGATAAATTTGAAAATAATATACACAATAACTATATAGAGTAATAAAACATTTTATAATTAGGAACAATGTAATTTAATTAATGTATCTTATAAAAATAATGTATACTATAGATAAGATACAGGACTAAATATAATTGAAGTTGTAGAAACATGCAACAAACAAACAAGATTGAGGATTGAAATAATTATAAGTCAAACTTTTTTCTTAAATAAGTACAACTTTGAACAGAATTTAACTCAATTTGGACAAAAATTTGAAAAGTATTTTTGTCTTGTTTTTGAAATGATTTTTTTGTGCATTTGAATAAAAAACATTATTAAAACTTGAAAGTTGATATGATATCTTTTTAAGTTTCACATTATTCCATATAATTTAAATTAATTTATAAAGAGTGAAATGTTTAAATGTTTTAAAATATTTAAATACTTCATTATACGGAATCAAATGTCTACTTTTAATTTTGGCTAAAAATTAAAAAATGGCATTGACTTTAATTAACTTAACAAATTATATTTGACATTAACATAATTAATTGTTGACCTATGAGTTAGTGTGATACAAATTCTTTAAATTGAGATGGTAAGTGGCGAAGATCATTAATTAATTATATATAAATATTTTAAATAAAATAAGTTATTAATGGAATTTTAAATAATAAATATATTTATTTAAGAAAAATAAATATTTAAATTTTGAATAAATTAAAATAAAAATAAAAATATTTAATTTTAAAGAAAAAAAATTCAGATTTGGATGGACATGACTTACTAATTCGGATAGAGTATTCTAAATTGCTTTTAGTTAGTGGTGTTAGATGAACCAACTTTTTGTCCTTTTTCTTGACTTTCTCGTCATTCCAAAATTTTCTTGCTAAAAATCGTTTTCTAATTTTTCCTAACTACAAACACCTTCTCCTTCTTTAGTTTTTATTCTTTTCAGCTTTTAAACCAATCTATTAGAATAATACTTTCATTTGTACCTTTTAAATGTTTCCTTCAAACGCATTAATCATCGGGTGCAAACTATTCTCAATCAACATCGTTTGGTTCATACGTCCTTGTACCTAAATAGCCGCAATTTGATGTAAAATCAGAGTCTGTAAAGATAATTTAAGACAAAGCCCAAAGTTGACAGTACAAGAAATCAAACAAAATTATTCTGTGGGATATGGAACAAAAGCACTTTTACATTTTTCTCCACAAAGTCAAATTCCCTTTGAAATTCTAAAACTAGTAGCTAGTGCAATTGCAATGACATATGGATTTTGCTTTTCGATTTCAGACTTTAATTTTGTTCTGATTCAGACAATTTTTTATTTTATTTTATAAGATCTAGTTGAACTAAATCGAAGTGAATTATCTACTTCATTTGGATTCTTATTATAGATCATATTAATTGAATTCTAAACAATTAAAAAAAATCAAACTATTGAAAATTCAAGTATTCCCTTAAGAAGGATATAATTTCATATTAAAATATATAAGATAATACTTAAATCAAATTCAATAAAGTGTTAAGGAGTTCATACTTTTTAACTTGAGTTTAGACGAATCAAAACTATATTAGTAAAATTGGTTTGTTGTATTAGATATACTGTGCATTGTGGCTAAGAGAATGTAATATCTTTCTTCAACGTTTCGTTAACCAAGTTTAATCTAACCAGCATTATGATCTATAGACATAAGATCGACTTGTACCTAAACTCTTTTTCTCTGCTCTTTTTTTTTCTTGATCTCACCTGTGTATGTATATCCTTGACTAACCCAACATGGGTGTCTACAAGGAAAGATCTTTTAGAAATTAGGACAAAAAATTGATTACAACATGAAGTTATCCAATGTGATTCAAACTTGTAATCCCCACTAGATAAACAAGATGAAAAATCGCATGTGAGGCGGCTAATTGAGCCCAGCACTCTTATCTGAACTTTCTATTAGTAATGTCAATGTCAATAAAAAATAATGACAAATGACACTTAATTAATGAAATGTCAAAACACATTATATGAATATCAAATAATCGTATTGTCAAACTTTAAAATTGACTCTGATGAATATTAAATACCATTGTAATACTTATTTTTAATATTTATTTTTATGGTGTATTTATCTTTTTAACTTTTTTCTTCAAATTTTCTGATGTGTTTATCTTTTCTTCTAAATTTTTTAGATCTTTTCACTTTGTTTTGGTGAGTTAGTCTGTAATACATACAATCATCTTTTAACGGTCTTTATGATACTATCAATAAAATTTATTATCACATACCATGACACTCTCCAAGACTTTGTGCATTGAAGTGAACAAAATAATTACAATGTCAACTTTACTTATGTAATATTACTTTTTATTGATATTGATAACACCATTGAAGACATTCTAATAATGAAAGGAAAAAGGAAGAAAATTGAAATAATAAACCATAAGAAATTTGACATCTACAACCTCCCAAACGAAAAAAAAAATGATATGATTTTTGCACAAATAAAATTTAAAAAATTCACAAATACAACTCATTAGTTAATACCACAAGGACGTAGATGTTGTGTCTTTGGCTTAAAACAAAGAAAAAATTATTTATGTTGTGTCTTTATATAATGTAAAATGTTAAAAAATACCTGACAATAACTACCTAAACCATATTTTCTTATGGCCCCGCTATCAATAAATCTTAAAGGCAAAAATCCAAAATGCACTTTAGCTTTCCTAAAGTTCACAAAAAATTTTGAACTAGGAAAATGACAAATTCTATACTTAGAAATTTAAAAAAATAGTACAAAATAAACTTTCGTCAAATTTAACCATTAACTTCTTTATTTTGTTAATCATGTGTTACACACAATACTGTTTTAAGGGTAATTTTATTTTAAAAAGTCATAAAAAAATTTATTTTTCTTTACTTTTATCTTCTTTTTTCTTTTTCATGATTGAAACCCTAAATATTAGATTACTAGTCGCCACCATTGATTCCACTACCAAATTCCCTTATTTCTTCTACGTATCTTAGTTGCCACCAGGTTCACTACCCTCGCCACACCAACCATATTTTAAAACCTGCAAATCTAAATTGTAAGACATCTTCAGCTTCGTACTACAACCCTCACTCTCCTTAGCTTTCTCACCATTGCAGTGGAGTCACTATTCCTTGTTGCTGGTCACCTGAAGGACATCTTTTCTGCTGCGTCCACCACCGCTCGTTGCTATCAGTTGAGTATACGTTGCCTCCAGGGGCACAGACGAGTTGGTAAGTGGCAAGGTGATAGGGGTGGAAACACTCCGACGTTGCGGGTTCGAACCTGTGTGGTGGCAGTTCCTTGCTGAAATATTGCATGGGCTGTTGCTAGGTTCGTATCTCGTTGGTCCTCTCCCTTGCAGGGCTGCCACTCGTGCATATCCCTCGATTTACAACCACCTGGCTAAGAGGCCTCTAGTACAGGTGGGGGGTTCGCCTTCGGGACTTCCCCTTATCAAAAGTTGAGTATACGTTTAAAAGAAATAAAGTTTTACTTTTATTTTCTCAACTTTGAAAAGGGAATTATTGAGAATAAAAGGGTTTTTAGTGTTGGCAATGGGTGCGGGTACCCTTTCACCCGCCCCTGACCCCGCCCTTATCAGATGCTGATTATTGTTACCCGGCCCTATCCCTTTGGATACTTGCTTCTGCCCATCTAGTTCCATAAAATAAAAAACAATTGGTCACAAAACTTTTTGAGCTTTTGTAATATTTATTCAAACTTTATTTTTTATATATTTAATAATATGTTTTCTTCATGAGGTCTAAATCAAACTTAATATTCAAAATATTTAAAATATATCATATCAGTCATAATTAGTTAAGTACATAATTAATAATATAAATTCATTTAAATCATATGCTCTTAGTTAATAATATAAGTAATTTTAATCTACATATAATTTATTTAGTTAGTTAATTATATAATTAATAATATAAACTCATTTAAATCAATATAATTAATAATATAATTTATATTTACATTTTTTTTCACATATAATTACATATTTAATAATATAACTCATTTTAATCTATATAGTTAATAATATAAGTAGTTTATTTTGTATCTATATATAAAGTTTATAAGTAGGTGATGTACATTTTTATATATATATATATATATAACTCTAAACATAATGAGAAACTAATAAAAATAAATATAAATAACTATTAAGTGTTCATAAATTGATAACAATATTATATGTTGGATCTTGTAAGAGCTTGGTTAATACTTGTTAAAATGAAGAGGAAGGAAAGAAAGGGAAGAGGGAAGAAGGGCGACTGAAGCGTTTCTTGACGGCGACTGTGAGTTTCAATAGGAAGAAGAATAGAAAAGGGAAAAAACTATAGGGCTGCTCAAACCTTTTTATTTATTAAAATTAAATCCTCATAAGAATATAAGACTTGTAAATGACAAAAATGCCCTTAAAATGTCATGTGATTGGCCCATGACTAATTGAATAAGGAAGTTAATGATGAAATTTGATAGAAGTGCAGTTTGGGACATTTTGAAAGTTCTGAGTATAGAATTTATCATTTTCTAAGTTTAGAGAAAAGTTCCTAAAGGTAACTTTGAAAAAGTTAAAAGACATTTTGAATCTTAATAACCAAAGTGCCTCAAGGAAACGGTCAAAAAGTTTCTCTCATGATCTCATCTATGGCAGGCGGCAGCATATGTTTATGCTTAGCAAATAGTACTTATTAATGAAATGAGACTCCAACAACATTAGCGAATCAAAGGACATTTCATGTGCCAAATGATAGATATTTTGACATTTTATGGAATTTCCCATGTGGATAAGACATACAGATGTAAATCTGGACAAAATGGAATCTCTTAGCATTCCATCTTGCACTTATCTTTATTTTCTTGCTCAGGGGAGTTTTTTTTTCCTCCATAAAATGAGAGGAAAAACATGAGAATAAATACATTAGGATTTGTGTATCCTTTTTTTTCTTCTAATTTTTTTATATATTATATAACCCCCAATAGTTTACATGGATTAGGTTAAGGATGCATGAAATGAATTCATAAATTTAGATATCTTTCTTAATTAAATTAATAACTCATAGTTATTTGTTAGTTTAGAGTATGTTGGTTCATTTTCTCAAAACCTCTTTGTGATTAGAAATCAAACGGCATTCTTTTTAGTGGAAATGCAAGTTTAAGTTGATGATTATTGTTGTAATAATCATAATAGTTTTTTTATATTAACAAACAATTAATTTTAGACGAAATTAAAATTTCAATCGGAAAATGTTGCACCGCTGCTTACGGCACTCAGTCTCGGTCAAGGCCCACGGGCATATATCCACCTTATAAAGTGGGTGGGTGTAGTCACCTCAAAGAATATCTTAATAGTTGTGGCTGGAATTTCTCAAGCATGATTAAGAGGCACCTGCGACAAAAGAATACCTCATAATGACATGGATCAACATCAGCAAGAGGATTTTTATATTTTAAATATTTAATTCCTCTGCCAGAAAACCAAAACATTCGTATTTAATTTAATATAAAGATTAGGCAAAATTTTTTAATTTTAAAGAAGATATTGTATTATCTTTATAATCAACGTAGTGAGATATACATTTTTTATTTAAGAAAAATTGTTCATAAAATTTTAAATAAAAAATTAAATATTTAATTTCAAATATTTAGAAATAAAAATTATAAATATTTAATTTTGAATATATATATATATATATATATATATAAATAAGCCCAATCGCTAATTATATATCATGGTTTTTGCAGAACGGGACGGGACAGCAATTTGTGGTCTATATAATGGACTATGACACTTATATCCGTATGTTCCCCACTGGAGTAGAGACTCTTCGAGCTTTATTTCCTAATGTCAAATTTCATCATTCTATAATGTGCAAATATTCAACAACATTGACAAATCAGTGGACTTGTAACGACCACTATGGCTCCAAAAAAAAGAGAACAATTATTTTAAGATTTTTTAAGCCAAAAAATAAAATAAAATGTGCATGTCTACTTCAACTGAACCAGCATTACCTAACCTGCTTTAAAGGTGTTGAGGTTTTCCCTGTAGCACATCCAATTTAGAACTATTTTATTTTAAATAATAATCATAATACTAATAACACTTAACCTCCAAAACAAAGTCCAATGTATGCTCTCTATTTATTCGAAATTAAATAAATATTTTTTAAAAAATATTTTTAATATAATATTTTATTTATAGTTTCTTTAATTTTTAAAAATTTATATTTTGCTAATTCATTTTGATTTCATTATTAATATTGTTAATAATAAAGATATTGTAAAAAAATTTCAAATTTAAAGAGTCTCATTAATTCTTGTACTAAGTTTAATGATGAAAAATTAATTTAGGTGGAAATATTATTTAAAAATCAAATCAAAGTGAATTTTAATAAAATTGAACTGCATAGAATTTTGACAAAATTAGATTGAAAATTGAAATTTTATTCAATTCAAGAGAAATAATAAGTTTTTTTATAAAAGGTTAAATTATTTAGAAAGCTATTTTTAAAAACATATAAAAATCAATCATGTTTTTTGAATTAACGCAAAGAGTACCTAAACCAATTGTAACATGTCTACAAATCTGGAACCCACTTATAAGTGAGAGGAGCTGATGTGGATTTCTTGGGCTTGAACTGCATTATCCAAAAACTAAGGCAAAACAACCACTAGTGCTGGGCCGCCCAAATATTATTCTCGGCCACTAATATTTCAAATAATTCTATAGTTTTGTGCTTAAACTTGAAATGCTCTCTCTCTCTCTCTCTCTCTCTCTCTATATATATATATATATATATATATATTTTTTTGTTTCAAATTGTCAATTATTTTTTAAAAATTACTTAAGAATTTACAAAATTCTCTCTCTATAATATTATATTATTTTTTCATTGACATATATAATTACATTAAATAATTATTCTATTTCTTAAATTTAATATAAAGTAACTTGTAGTTTTTTACCATTAATTAAAATTATTTAATATTTTTCTTAATTTTGGTGCAAGTTTTAAATGAGTACATTCATTGCAAAGAGATTACTAACTCATAATAATTCTTTTTTTTTTGGGCAAAAGACGCTCATAATAATTCTTAATTAAAAAAAATTAAATATTTTAAAGAGATCTATTGTTAAATCAATAATAAAAAAAGTTGAAAATTAGATGGAAGTTTTGATCTCGTATTAACTAAAATGTAAGAATTATGTGATTATTTTTTATTGATGCATGTAGAAACTCTTTGTTAGTAAATTTTGATTTGTTTTTATTTATTTTTATTATATTGCATCCAAATGTATGCTTTTGTTTTCTAGAAATTATCTACCACACTTACCTATGCCATTCTTTTAATATTTAAAGTAATTTTTCCTATTTTGATAGGTTGATTTGAAAAAAAATTTGAGAAAAAATAAAAAGGAGTTTTGCTCGGAATGAAAATGTTGTAGAAGATGGCGCGTGAAGAATTATCATCGAAAATTGAACTGGCTAAATGGATATACATTAATTGTAATTTATTGCGTTACATAATACACATTAGAAAATGTAGAAGCTGAGTTAATTACATTTAGCAATTTTATTATTATTTGTTACAAAACATAATTTAATGCACCTTAAGAAAACAAAAAAAATTCAAATTTTTAATTTTATTTTATACATGGAGCATAGTACCCATGATATGTGTTTCTTACTCTTATCTCAGCTAAAACTATGGGATCAGAATGCAAAAACGTTTTCTAGAGATGATAATCCATTTGTTTCCATGGAAATTAAGTGCGTGATTGAAAAATATCCAAATTGTAACAAGTAAAAAACGGAGAATTTCAAATTGAGTAATTGTTGTATTTAGTCTTTTTTGTCTTTGGTGGCTTTGATCCCTAATATTTTTTCCTCAATTATTTTCTCATTATTCTTTTTTATTTTGGAGACTTTTGTCCATAATCAATTTTGAAATATCTAAACTATTACTTTTATCCTTCAATATATCTATATTACGGGAGTTTTTTGTGTGACAGATTAAGTAAAAAAAAAATTAATTTGTTCAAATTGAAATAAAATAAGAGATCAAACATTTCAATTATAAAAAATTTATTGACCAAAAAATTTTAAAAAATTGATTATGGACTAAAGTCACCAAAAACAAAAAAAAGAAGTTAAAAACCATATAATTAAACAAAATGATTAGAGACCAAAGTCACTAAAAAAAAGTTAGGGGGTAAATACGACAAATACTATTTCAATTTTTCTTATTTGATAGTACTTTCTTTAGGACTACTTTATAAGACATTAAGACCCAACTTAGAATGTGAAGTCAAAATGGGGTAGGCACTTTTACTATTTAGTACTAATTGAATATGCATGAGAATCGAACCCGACTCTGTTTCAAACATCAAACATCAAACATCAAACATCATTTTCTTTTGATAAATGTCATCATTTCGATCTTAATGGAAGAGGAAGGTGGTGATATCCAATTATTGCTCAGGAAAGATGAACCTGATAATGGTTATTAAATCGTTTGAATTTCACATGAGTGAAATCTTTCTTTCCCCATAATAAGGTTCCTTGAAGTTCTAGACATTTTTATCACTTTTTCCACTCTTTTAGTATCATGAAGGTTAAGATCACATCTTAGACTGTTTTCACTTTGTTTCTTGAAGTTCAGGCTGATATTACAAGCCCATTCTGGATATTGTAAATTGGGAAGGCTTGGATCGATTTATCCAGATACCTAGCTCAAATAAAGAAAATTACTACCAAATATAAGCAAAAAGGACAAGTATAATATAAGCATAAAAAGGTTCAACTCAACCCAATGACCAATTCAGACATAGGACCTAACTATGTCAAGAGGTGTCAAATTGAGCAGCCTGATCAGGCCAATGAGGAAAATTATGTTGGATCAAGACTTCGATTTTTTCATGATCTGAAATTTTATATTACAATCTAACTCAATGATCGAGCACGACATGAAGGATAAAAACAGTATCATTTTGACTAAAATAAAGGTTTCTTTTTAAGTGGCTTCACCCGATGAGCCAATGAGAAAAATTAGGCCAACTCAGTCCCATCCACCTTAAAACTAGGGCTGCACTACCCAACTCGTCAGCTCTAGCCCAAATTGCCGCCCACCTCCAAGAACAACTACAAAGTTCCTAGAAGAGGAGAATCTGAGACCATTGCCTTGGGAGTATGTATGGGCAGAAAATTGATTTTACTAATCCTATTAATAATACTCATCTATGACAGAAAGGTACGTAATTTGATATCCCCATTTAACATTTTCTCTTTCCTTTCTTTTTACTGCCATTAGAGGAGGAGGCGACTAGAGTTTATATCTGATGCCTTATTATTTTGCAAGTTATCCTTCAATCATACCCATGTCCTATCCCCATAATTTCCTTCAATCTATGAGCAGATTTTTGCATCATCACAGGATCTCGTACTTGAACTTTACAATTAGCAGAAAAATATAGCCGCATACAGTATATATGAAGAGATAGGCTGATATGAAATTTCATGCTCGATAAATCAAACCACTCATTAATTACTGAAGGTTCAATTAACAAGAAGAAAACAACCCCAAAAAATTGAGACGATCAGGCTTCTGTATAATGCGACAGAAAACTACAGGATTGTAATCCACAGAAACAGAGGTGACAATAATACTGGACTCCTTTGCATCCTTGCGAGCTTTCCTCCAACCTCCTAGACAGGCCTAGAGAGAATATGAGCAGCTTCCATCATCACTCCTTGCAGTGGGATCAAAGTTGGTTGCAATTGGGTCAGTGCATCCTTCTGGAACTGGAACACGTACTTGCTGGGCTGCTTGGCCTGCATTATTAACCATTTCAATCAGAGAAGAACACAAATCATTATGCAATTGAGAATTATCACCAACGTTATTGATGCTGAAAAGCTAGAGGCAAACCTCCTATCTAGGCCTGTAGGGGAATCAAGAAAGCTAACCGTAGAAAGTTCCTCTTTCCAGTTGATCCTTGTTAGCGTCACCAAGAGCAGCCTCAGCCATATACTTGTCAGCCAATTGGACTCTCTTCACATTCTCCTGTTCCATGACAAGCATTTGACCGTATTCAAGCAACTTATCAATGGTCATCTTTGGCTTCTCAAAGGTTGGAGGTCCCTCAATTGAGTTCACAAGCTTCTTCCCAATCTTTTCAACTCCAGTATCCCCAATCCACTTCCTTACTTCGTCATCATACACTCTAGCCCTCAAAGCACCAAAGAAATCTGCACAATTGTGTCAAGAATTTGATCAATTAATTGTTTTCATTTATAGCTTAATTATTCAAACTTGTATGAACACTTACCAATAGATTGACCAGGGAAGGTGTCGACGAGTTTCACAATGGCTTCTTCGGGGACTTCATCAGCACGGAAGATTCCGGTGCACACACCAATACGATCCTCACGGGTTGGTGCCCAGTAGAATTTCTCCATACGACCGTCACGGATGAGAGGAGCGTACAATGTAGAGAAATCGTTACCGGTGACAATGATGGGCACACGGGGATTCTCTTCCTTGTTGTACATACCGGGAAGCTGAACATTGGTTGGATTATCAGCAATGTTCATGAGGGTAGCGTTAACCATTTGGTTGTTGACGGTGTATTGGGTGGTTCCGCCCATACGACCAGCACCGGCATCAAGATCGTTGATGAAGAGGCAGCACATTTTACCCTTCTTGATAATGTCTGCGGCCTCACGGTATCTTTGCCTAATAAGCTTAGCGGGCTCTCCTGCGTTTCCACTTTCCAATTCTCCGGCACTCATCATGATGGGGCTGGGATACAATCAATCATGGAAGAAATTAAGTATTAGATTCTTGGAAGGCAGAGGAGTCTTTATTTCAATGGGGAATGAGATCAATAAATTAACATACTTGATTCCCATCTTAGCAAAGACGAGCTCACATTGGAAGGATTTACCCTGACCTTTGCCTCCCCAAATACCCAAGATGAGAGGAATCTGTATAAACATATTTTCAGCAGGAATTTAGATTTGCTATGCTTACAAAAGAAAAATCAACTTCATCCAAGGGGTTTTATAAAATTGGTATTTTTAAGGACCTTGATGCTAGGCAAATTCATGAAGTTCTTGGTGACGTGAACAACAACAGCTTGTCCATGAAAGCAGGGGCAATGTACAAACCATCCAAGGTGTTGTCAAGGTTGTATCTGCAGCATCATTACAAGCATATTAATTATCTGAAGAAAAAAAAAAAAATCAAAGATCAAATTGTAGAGGTTTCCAATATCTCACTGTCGGAGACCCTGGCTGACGTATTCGTAAGAGCTGAGGACAGCATCATGGGTACCCTGTCCGGTGGGAGCTTGAAAGAGGGCATCCACCACACCCTTTCCTCTGGTGATATCTTGTTGGTCATCAGATACATCATAGGCAAGACCCTTCCACCTGTCTTGATCGGTCTGCTTCTTCTCTTCAATATCGGCAGCGACGATTTTGAAGTTTCCCGGAGCAGCCTTTGCGGCGGTGAATGATGAGTTCACCTTCTTCAAACTGCTGCCGAAGAAAGCAGAGCTTGGAGCAGTAGCTCCAGCACCAGAGCCATTCAAGTTGAGCTGTTTCAACCAAACAACTCCTTACTAACCTAATAAATAACTACTTGTATATAGTATACCCCAGACTACATATGTAACGCAAAAATTCATCCCAATTTTCCTATGCAATTTGACTTGTTTAAACTAAGTCCTCTATGCATGCTTCTTTAAACAACTTTCTTGACAATATGATCAAATTCCCTTCTACTATTATATGGTATATGACTAGAATTCTTGAAATGCAATCTTAAATCAGACTTCTTGCGCATATATTCAATTCAAGATAAGCAGAATACTACAAATGGAGATAAGAAATCCCCTTAATTAAGTACTACTTTTGAAACGTTGATTAATCGGAAAAGCTTGAGAAAAGAAAATTTCGCAATTATCCAACTTATTCTACTAATATGTTCTCTGAGACTCCAAAGTGAACCGCAGTAAGTAGTGAAAAGAAGATTCGTACCGGTACGCGGTTGACAGCTCCGATAGTGGAGACAGCGGCTGCCATTACTGTGAGTGATCCCACTGCAGTGAAGTAGATTGAAAGATTGGAGAGTGGAAGTGAAGAAAGATTGGCCTCGATGGTATGGTGGTCTGCGTGAGGAAACTTATAGCTAAGTTGAGTGAACAGAAATTGAAATCCTATGGATGGGCTTTGGAATTCCTAACGGCCACACAATCAAGATTACCAATCTGCCACATGGCAACCGTTCATTCAATCTCCATAACGATTTTGAGGTTAGGATTTTAGCTTTAATCTTCACCACTTAAAACCAGGCCATTTTCTTATCACATAAGACTGCAGAATTATGAGCAGAGATTAGCTTATCATGTTTTGCTCAAAAGAAAACTGAAAAGTACCATTTGTCATTTTGTTGAACTAATTTCCTGGTTAGACACTGCAGGAAGTTCCTGTTTTGTCCTAAGATGGGATGGGATGTGTGCTATCCACACACAGTTACACAATTGCTTGAAGCTTTACTGACCTCTAGTTCTTCTTTTTTTAGTGTTCTTGTCCAGAAATGGAAGAAAAGATTTATGGGAATTTATGTGGACAGAATTATGTTCCTAAAGAAAGGATTATGGGTTTTTTAGGACAATGACACTTGCAAAAACAATGGAAGGGGTAAAGTGTAATTTCAGAAAAGACATTAAAAGGTTTGAGTAGAATGCGCTGAAGGAGGTCATGAGGATTTTGGTGAAACTTTGAGGATTCTTATATCCGGTTGAATGCCCATTTACTCCTCCTTCCATCTGCATTTGTGGACATTTTCATTTTAGAAATACCCAAAATTAAAATTTTAATCTCTTAAAATAAAAATATTCTTCATCTAAAATAATATTAAATAACAAATTTAACTAGTCAAACTGAGGGAAAGGTTCTCACGCTCAATATATTTAGAAAATGCATTCTTTAAGTTTTAAACTTATTTTATACATTGTCAAAGTCAAATGCATTCCTCGACTGGGCCAAGTACGTGCTTTGAATAAATGAGTCTAACTGGTCTCTAGTGTTAAGACCATGGGCATTTGATTAGACTATTTATTTTGCACATTACTTCTTGTTATATGGGTAGGGAAAAGAATTTCCTATTGCTATATGGGCCAGTATGTTATTTCTCAAAATTCCTAATTCAAGTGCACATCCACCCAAAAGGCTACTAAAATGTTCTTAAGTTCTACTAGGACAAGCTCTCTCTCCACTCAAGAGACTAATCATCTACTACAGCGGTCGGTCAAAACATTTAAGCGAAAAAAAATTGATACAATACACACTACAGAGTCTGCCGAGAAGGCGAGGATCCATCAAACCTAACAATTTCTTTTCAATAGAAGTTGGATAGGAAAATCATTCAATGAAACCCTCAAGAGCGGCAAATCGAAACCTCGCATTTACATGGGAGAAGTTGAGACAGATGATTTCGGAGATCTCCATGCTGATGAATTTTTTGGGCTGAATATGAGATTGGTGACTGAAAGTACATCTCTAGTTAGAGTGTGCAAGTTATACCGATCGATTTTTTTAGGTTTATTAAGGTTTTTTTTTTTCTTTTTAGACAAATCGAGTCAAATCGTAATTTTTTAAAATCGAACTTTCACCATTTAATCCTTATTCTTTTTTTAATTTTTTTTTATAATATCCTCTATTTAATTTTTTTTGGTCAATCCATTAATCCAATAAAACACTAAATGTGCTAAAAACTCGATGTTTTTATTCACAAAATATAAATTAACAAAAATAATAACAAACTTCATAATAAACACATGAACATAAAAACTAAAATATTAATTCGGGAAAAAATCATAGCAAACTTCAGTTGTTCGGTTAATCAAACTTTATGAAACTCCAATTGAACACCGAATTGTTTTTGTGAAAAGTTCAATTAATCAAATTGAAATAAGAGAAAAATCAACCATTTTTGAAATATGTTTTGGTTTGGTTTTTGCACATCCATATCTCACGTAATCTAGATGT
>SRSM01000759.1:0-49237 GCA_019593545.1 Apocynum venetum | reverse complement strand
GTGGTGCTGCTGAGGATAAGGAGCTCCTTTTCTTTTCTTTTTTTTTTTTGTGGGGGTGTGTGGTTCTGTTGGAGGGGGCGAATGTTTGGGTTGCTAACACCATACTGAGAGAGGGGTGTGTGATGTATAATAAAGTATAAGCTTCCTGGAGTTAGTGATCAAGTTTAATTATTTCCAAAGAGTCTTGGTATTTTTCCTTTTTCTTTTTCTTGCTTTATTTATGACTATAAGTATACTTGATATGGTTGACTATGTGCAGGTTCTTGGGGAGGATTGCACTTCAGAAGGCGAATCAGATGAAGACAATGCAGAATCAGGTGAAGATTGTGCTTCAGAGTCAGAAATTGAAGATGAAAATGATGCTGGTAACGAAGAAGAATGGACAAGCAGTGCCGAGGTGAGATCAGAAACCAGTGATGATGATGAAGTTGCTGTCCAGGCATCCGCTGAAGCCTTGAAGAAGCTTGTTCCATACAACCTGGAAGACTTTGAGAAAGTAAAATTTCATGTAACTTAGTCCTGCAGATAACTTTCATTGCTTGTGAAAATTTTGGCTTCTTTCAAGATGGGGAACAGAATAAGTGATGTCACATAAGGTTGTAAAAGTACAAGTAAGAATTTATAGATAGGAAAGACATAGTTGTTGATAAATTTTGTGGACATAATGGTGCTGCTAGGAAGCAAATGAATTGTTTGTAAGAAACTTTGGTAATATACCATGACTATTGAACTTGAAACAATTGTAGAGCTTTTAATTTTTTTCTGAACAGGCCCCCAAATATGTATATGAAATGGAATTTTCGAGTGCATAATATTATAAGAGGCAATAATCATGTATGTTTTCTTGATTTCTTAATTTAAATAATCTCATGTTCTGATTTTAACATGCATCCCGATTCCTCTTTTAACTATCACATCTTTCATCTCTTTGTACTATTTTATCAAACTAAGATATTTAATTTGGATCGTGGAAGCAATTTAATTCTTGTTTCACATGAGCTGTATTTTTCGCTTTGGATGTATGTCAGGGCTGTGATAAATTATGATTTTTGGTGGTTATACTCATGCCAAATTTAAATTTACTTGCAGAGAGTCTCAGGAGAACCTGAAAATGTATCTGAATCATCACAAGTGGAGGCTGATGGATCTTCTGACAAAGCCAATCAACCACTAAAAAAAGGTAATCTATGTGCTGAAAATGATATCAACTTTTATACATTGTGGGCTACATAATATTTTTAAACTGTATTTTATTAATACACATATTGATCTGTATTCTGAATGTACAAGTTGTACTAAAGGGAATGCCTGTAGACAAGGATTTCTTTATTGTGGGGTCAGCAAAGAGCTATTTACATAGTCTTGCTATTGAAACATGTCGAATATCACATTGGCTAGGAAAATTGTGAAAAAAACATGTCTATAGAGGCTTGGGCAATATTCCTCCATAAGACATTTTTGAAGTTAGACCCAAACCCAATTTTCAATATGGTATCAAGGCCAGGTTTAGTCTAGTATTGGTCTTTAGTCTTGTGTTGGGCCAACTGAAGATGTGTGGTCCTAGAAAATTTATACTTTTGATCTCCAATTCTAAGCGTGTTGAATCTCACATCAACCAAGACATATTGGGAAAATGGTTCTCAGAAAGGCTGGGATAATCCTCCTCTCGCAAGATGTCTTTTAGCGGTGATAGGCCCAAATCTGATTTTCAATAAAATAGAAATGCCTGCCTTTTCATGATATTCAATGTCATGGCCTTGCAATCATACATGCATGTGGCAGTGTATAGTATTAGTTTTACTTGTCTATCTACTCATACTATGGAATGGTTTAGACCTTGTGTTTATATGTCAAAGGGGTAATCCTCCAAATGAACTACGTGCATTATGAAATCTAGACTTACTACAGTCTAATACCATAGGATGTGGTTAATAGAATTGTAAAATCTTTGTCTTGAGTTTCAAATTGAGACACACTATTTTAAAATTCTTCGGCAATGATTTCATGAGACTTGAAATGAATGTATTTTGGTGTTATAATGATCACTTGGCATGTGAAAATCTTGCAAAAAGATCTTATTTGTCTAACTAATTATGTAACATGGACTTTTGTATGAGTTCCATGTAGGTATTTAGAAATTGGATTCTTCAACTAGACAAAGCTATAAGATATGGAGACACTGAAAATTGGACTGGGTACTTAGATATGGTGCATGTTACATTCTTCAAGCATTTTTTGTGGAAACTATTGAAGAAGAAAGTTGGAAAAAAGTGAGAACCCTGAAACATTTTTAAGAATAGCTCCCTCAGCTAGTCATATTATTTTGAGATTGTTGCTACTGTAAAACTCTGTTCATTTTTAAGCAACAGTTAAGTCTAACTTCTCGTTTTTATATTGCATGGGAAACTATGGTTTCAACTCATTCTAAAATGCTACATTTTCTTGGAACTCAGATTTCCATTTTGGTGGCCCTTGGTTATAGTCTTTCTCACGATAATTTCAATATTCACTTCTTGGCAGGAGATCGCATAAAATATATTGGAGCATCTGGTTGCCTTGCAGCTGGTAACAGGTTATTACATTCCTTTTGTATATTTTACTATTTCTTTCTGGATAGTCTTTCCAAAATTGTCATTTCTGTTGGTGCTGATTGTAATATTTATCTGCATTTTGTTGGATTAAGTGGTTAAGTTGATGTGGTTTGTTTTGGATGACAGTAATCTATATTGTTCCATCATCTGTGTCCTTTTGAATTTGGAAACTCAATTAGGCTTATGTGCTTTTCTCTTCCAAAGTTAATAGTCCAAATCTAATAGCTATAAGTTGATAAATTAAGACAATTTGCATTTCTTGACTGCATTTCTCCTTCAAAGTCAATAGTCCCAGTTTAAGAATTGTGTAAACAAATTAAGGTTATTTTGATATTTTGGTTTCAAGTTTGATTTTGTTATGAGCTGAATCAGGATTTTGTGCAGTTCTATCAAACTTCTACTCTGTTTATATTTCTGAGAATCTAGATATGGAAATTATTTCTAGTCATTGCATAGCTTTGTTTCCCGTTTGTCCTGAAAAATCAAACCCGTAAACTTCTAGCTTTCTCCTGCTTGATCAGATACTTGATGACTGATGATCGCTTCAATTTTTCTCTTTCCATTTGCCTCCTTCCTGCTTTTCTTTTTGCTCCTTTTTTATTTTCGTGGGTCTGGGAAGAGGAACATTAGGCCATGACAGTCTTCATATTGGACAAAGCGCTCAACTTTCATTATAGTCACACCTGATCAGTTACATATCCAATTAATCACAGGATTGTATTGGGGAAGATATCAACATCTGATGGTCCAAGAAATGCTTATACTGTTATTCATGGAAGGTGGGTTGGTAAGTCGTCCTGATATGTTGTAGGAAGAATGATGCTTTTAGTGCTTGGATATATGCTTCTTCCACTTGTTCCACCCTCCTGATATTGTGCATTTTTCCAGATTGTTTGGATTAATATTCTAGCATGGTCATGTGCATTCCTGATCCTGTTGTATACTTTAACTATGTTCTTACTTGATTGAGTCCTATGGATTTTTATTCTCCTTTTTTTTTTCTCCACCTTGCTTTTTAGCAGCATTTTTCGAAGTATTAATATGTGGAATTGGAATACAGTTAAACTGGGATTTCACTAATTTTATCCATTCACATGGGCTGAAAAAATTAAAGTGGATAATGTTTTGACTTAGATAGCAAAGCATTAAAATTTTGTTTATGTTTCTAAAAGTAATAAAAAATTCAGTTTTTGATGTGAGTTTATATTTAATCATGCCTGCTTTGCATTAAGGCTTTTACAAACTGTAAAATAAGGTTCTGCTTTGTGCTCAAGGATGTAAGAGTGGACATGTGCAGTTCCTTTTGCACTTTATTCTCCCTCTGTCCCTTTTTATAAGATAGCAACAAGTAAACTCACTTATCCCTAAATATTATATTTTTGCTACTTTTTATGATTATTTTGTCCATTATTGATTATTTTACCCCTACTTATTTTCTTCTTGTTCCAAGTACAATAAATATTTCTTAAGAGAGAAAATAAATACTCCTTTTTGCAAGTAAAATAAATAAGGGTACAATAGGAAGTAAAAAAGTTTCTTACCTTGTGTGAAATGGGTTAAAACATATTATAAAAAGGGACAGAGGGAGTATATTTTACACAAGTCATCATATATTCATGCAGTTTCAGTGGTATGTTCTTTTTTGATATTGCACTTATTTGTAAAACAAATCCTCTAATTGCATAAAGTGAAATGAGATTGGACCTGGTACTCTTGGATTAGAATTTTGAGGATTGGAGATTAGAAATTATTCTCTGTTTCAGTTACTTACATAGTTATTTACAAAAATTAGTTCCATTTTCATTGCCAGTAAAGTTGGGTGATTGAAGCTTGGCAAAAAAATGATTCCTTCCATTTGGAATTGGAAGTCCACATTTCCATTTTGAAATGTTTGTAATTAAATGTCCATTTCTTAAAATAAACATATTTATCATATAAAGTTCCACTAGCAAACCTTCTTAATTTAATTTACATTTCATTAGCCCATATTGTCCCACCACTTACCACAAGGATAATTTGATTACTTTCTTGAGGTTAAAGACTCTCTTTAACTTTGGTATCAATTTAAATGTGGACATTCAACTCTAGGAGTAGGGAGCTTTATTTGTTGATTTCCGTCTCTACTTGGATTCTAGTAGCATGAGGTAACATTAGATGTAAATTATTATTAGAGTTTGAAACAATGTATGCGGATTGTTCTTTGCTAAAGAAATAATTATTGTGTGTTTTCTATGGACATGTATTTCTAATATTGAGGTTTCCTGGTGGATGGCTCCTGTGTACTTTAGCTTTCCTGTAATATTGGGGCTTTCTGGTGGATGGATATCTTGTAAACAATTCAACTCCTTAAACCTGTTGCATGATTGATGCGTACGTATAAAAAGTTTTTTGTTGCTTAAAAAAGGGTCAGCGAAACCTCTTCTTCTACTTTTGGAGGGAAAAGAAAACGATATTTATTGGGCAAAAGTTGTTATTCGGAGGGTGAATATTTCTCTTGATCAATTAAATATTGGAGTAGGAATTGCTTTCCAGTCCCTTGCTCTAGCTATCAAGATATTTGCAGTGAACACTTTGATATTTTCTTTTTCTGTTAAAACAGGGCAAACCTAGAATAGGATTTCTAGCACATTGCAAATTTGTAGTGTATCTTTCACTTGATGCTTCTTGGACATTAGGTGACAGTGACTAAATCATAACAATTCAATTAAATGTGCATGTGTATATTTTGTCTTGTGCAAGGTTTTATGGTGCGAGGACTTTCCTATTACCATTCTTGCATAGCTCCACAATTACTCAAAATCAAATGTTTTGCATGAAGGACACATGGATGATTTGTTCTTTGTTAAGTTATTATCTTTTCTTACCTTATTTTGATGTTCATGCTCTGTATTTAGAGGCAAATGCTGTCATTATAGCACAAGTGTGTTGAATATGCTGATACCTTGTCTTTCCAGTTCTGTTTGCACCAAGATTGGTGCTCTTGGGACACATATCATTCACTTAGCTCTTGAACATGTCATTTCTTGAATATTTTTTCAACTTTCATGTCATATCTTAGAATTTCTATTTCATAATCTCTATAAGTATCTGGCATTGCATGGGTTCTTTCGCCTCAAGCAGATGTCTTTTTCTCTTTTCCTTAACATGTTGCCTAAGAATGAAATATAGTTTCAAAATCATTTTCCTTCAGTGAGCAAAGTTCTACAAGTAATGTTTTATGCTTAGTGCCTTTGGCAGCTTGCAGATTCTTAGTTTTATTGATATGAAGTTGAGTTATAACTTAATATCCTTTTTAGACTGACTGTATTATTTGCCTTTGTTCCTATTTTTGTTTCTTTTCTATTTATTTGGACACTTATATGACTGGATATTATCTAAAATCCTTGTTACGATTTGATGCTTAATTAATATTGCTATAGGCCTTTGTGCACTGGTCTACGAGGTGAGGTGTATGAGGTAAATGGGGAACAAGTTGCAGTTATCTGGGATATCAATGAAATGAACACAAATGGTGAGAAGGATGAGAAACACACAACCCAAGCTACAGAACCTTCAGTATATTGGATCCACAGTATGCTTCTTTTATGATTTTGGTGTGGTTCAATTTTGGTTTCTTGTTGGGTTCTCGTTCTTGTAGGGTTAAACATCTTGCTGCTAGGTTTGCTTTCTCATGATAGATCATCAACATTCACCTTGACCAAAGTTTATAAATGGACATCAAAGTTTTAAAGGGCTAGCACTATATTCCCCTAAAAAAAATTCAAAAAGTTGTAGTTTATTAATCTATTATAATTCTTTTTGTCTGTAGTTAAGGAGATTGAACGTGATCTTGATGCTGAGTATGAGGACTGTTATATTGCTCTGGCAGCACTTGCTGAGGTAGCATTAGAATCTTTCCTATGCTATTTAAGGTTTAGTTCCTATTCTGTTGACTTCTGATTTTGCTTTCTTTGCAGGTTTTGGATACTGCGCAACCCCTTATTGTCTATTTTCCAGATTCTTCTCTGTGGCTATCAAAAGCTGTTTCCAAATCAAACCACAAGGAGTTGATCGGCAAGGTGATGGAAATGTTTGACAAGTTAACGGGACAACCTGTTATCTTAATTTGCGGCCAAAGTAAAGCTGAAACTGGCTCAAAAGAAAAGGAAAAATTTGTGAGTTATTTAACTCAGTTATTGTTCCATCATCTTTATGGTTTCACTCCTTGTTTTGACCTTTTTCCCTCTGTTGCTGGCAGACAATGATACTCCCAAATTTGGGCCGCATTGCTAAGTTGGTACTTTTCTTGTCCTCCTAAATATTGTTACTTTTTTTCTTTTTTGGGGTGGGGGTTCTGTTGATAAGTAATTGGTTCATACATAAGTGAGTGTGACTGACACCTTAGTGCAAGATATGTATGAAAGGGAATTGAAAGTGCATAATATTCAAATTGTTCATCAAAGACTTAAAAGCAACTCAGAACTGGATAAATGAATTAAACTCATAGTTTCAAGTTCCTTGCACCATGCCCTCCTAAATGTTGCTATATATATATACTTGTGGGGTCTTTTGATAAGTAAAGATTGTTGCATACATATGGAACCAAGACTCCGAGTTTGTCACAGCACCCATTAAAAGATATTTATGAAAGAGAACTGAAAGGAGGCCTAAATGTTCAAGATATGCATCTAAACACTAGGGAGCAACCCAAAAACTGGACCAATGAACTAACCTCATAGTTACAAGTTTGTTGCACCACCCAAAACGAATAAATAAATAAAGTGGGTGGCAGCTAAAATTAAGCCTCTTTAATGGGAGATTGGCACCTTTTAGAAGTTCTACTTCTCTGTTTCCAGAAAAACCATAAAATGATGAGAATGATGCATCTCGTGAATAAATCATGACTGATCTACACCCATAAAAAATTCCATGACACATTTTTACTGTGTTAGGCATAACCTGCTGATTTTGAAAAGGGAGAGCAGCAACCTCCACATATCATTTGCAGCTAAACAGTCAAGAAGAATAGTACTCATAATTTCTTCTGCTTTAGAACCTAGAACAGAAGATTTTAGAACTTTTTCTTTCTTCTAAATTATTAGCTCAAGCAAGGGCACCACAAACAACAGTCCAAGCAATAAGATCTGACTTTGAACGGGGCTTTCTTTTTCCAAATTTCTCCCCAAGGAAAAAATGCCATCATACTCTGCATAAGAGAGGCATAGTAGTGTTTGACATAGAACAAACACCATTCTTAGAACTCCTCCATAAAAATGCATTGGATATGGATGTTTGAACAGCTGGGTTGCTTATAATAGATAACCATCAGCTTAGAGACCTGTTTTAGTTTGCAGTCTTGCAGTCCCTCTTAAAAACTATGTTTAACACTGATTCATGAGGAAGATGAATTTTGAAATTCTCCTCTTCTATTGCAATCTGTTCCCATGTAGCCTGCCACCACCACTTTCTGGCTGCTGACACCAGTGCAATCATTGTCTCTTCCTTGGTTCATATTATGTAGTATTAGACTACTTTGATGTATGAATATCTGATAACTGGCCAACAATTAGCCAAGAACTAGACTTATATTATTGACTGTGTGAACATGATTACTTTGATTCATGAATGGTAACCAAGTTCTAATGCGGAAACTAAGGCAATGATTTTATCCAAATAAAGATAGAGGGAAATTGAAATATATGATTTAAGACCGTCTTTTCCTGAGTAACAAGCATCAAAGAATAAGAGGGAGGGATCTTACCAATGTTTTCGGATTATAGCTTTCCATATTCTGAATTGACCTAAATATTGTGGTCTCGCACTCTGGTGGGTGTATGTGTATGATTTAGCACTGTGGTCATATGTGTAGACATGTAATTTGCATGCCATAGCCTTGTGGCCATCCTGCTATTTTTGGAAAAAATTATGTCAAAAGCTATACAAGTTATTTCTTTCACCAATTCTTATAATTTTCCAATGAATTTATTTTCCATAAACATTTGAAATGCATTCTGTTTTCCAGCCACTTTCATTGAAGCGTCTTATGGATGGGTTTAAAACTACAAAACGATCTGACACAGATGAAATCTGCAAGCTATTCAACAATATTATGTGTTTACGTCCTCCAAAGGTATGTGCATTCCAGAACTTGTGCAACAGATCTCATTCAAGCATAAATGGCACCCGCAAGTATGGTGGCACGTGTCTTGCTCTAGGGAATTTTTCCTGAACAAAATCTAGAATTTAATTGTTTTTGGCATAGAGATAGCTACAAATTTGCAGTTTTTATGACTCAGCTGGCTGTTTATGTTTATAATTAATATTAGAACTGATTCTTTTAAACAATTATTTTGCACTCTGGAATTCTAATATTGTGGTTGGCTTAGTTTTAGAGATTATGCATCAGAAAATGTTCGTACGTACAAAAGCAGCTGGAATTTGTGTCCTCTTCCTGCATCAAGTGGTATTCTGGAATGTGAGGGAGTATGTGAGTCTGGGTCTGGAAAGAGTTATCTATAGTTTACCTGAGCTTTCTTCAACAAACCTTGGATCATGGAAAACTGACCAGGACTTATTTTGAAATTAACCATGAAATACCTGGAAAGATAGTCTTTTCAGCCAATAGTGTTGTTCATGTTTACTTAGGCCCTGTGAAACAAGTTGTTCTAGTTTGGATATACAAGAAAACGTAGCATCCTCTTAAGTTTGAATATTAGATAAAAATTCAGAGATTATAGTCATTCATTCCTCAATCTCACAGGAAATTTCTAATACGGGAGTTCCCTTTAGGAGTAGAAAGAGAAGAATGAGCTTTGGACCATACATGTTTTGTGCATTACTAATGGCTTGTTACTTACCCGAGGGAAGATCATATCTCTAGCTTCTCACATTTTAGGGCTTTTGTCAATCCAGGTATGTTAGAATTTTTAGGCTTAAATTCATGATTTGGAGCTGTAAAAGAAATAGTGTCTGGACAATTGTTTTATTCTTAAATATTCTTCATAAAACACTAAATCCACCTAAGGAATTGGTTTTATTATGAGTTGGTACTCTGAGCGAATCTGCATATTACTTTTAGGCAATTTAGTCAAACTTTAAAGTTCAAAAAGTTCACTCACACTCATCTGGTTGGTGAGATGAAGAGGCAGGAACAGAAACAAGAAACACGAACTCTTATCTTGTAGTAGGATAACAATATTATATGCTAAGGCTTCTGTTGGAATGAGAGGAAATGGTAAACTAAATTTGTATTAAGAAAGTCTGAATCCATCAAGTGCAAGGTTCTCTAACTGTTTCTTATTGGCTTTGAGCATGTGCCCAACAATTGTACCTGCAAGATGCTCTTGAACATTGTCTGTACTTTTGGTACTGTATCCAGAATTATAAACTAAAAGTTCAAATTGGTTAGGAATGGGGGTTAGGTTTATGATGGGATTGCCATGGTAAACACATATCTTCTGGTAGCCATAAAATCCAACTCTCGTACAATGTGAACAAGGGAGTAATGCATAAAAATTGTTTGTTTAGATAATACTCCTATATATTTGCCTTGAAAATTGTGAGATGATTGGAGACTACCAGCGGTCATTTCTTATCATATTCCTGATTTTGCATTATTGCCTGAGAATACTGCTATATATTTGCCGTAACTTGCTTATGTTGGGAGCATTGGTGTGAAGTAGCAAGCATCACTCCAGTAATGACCTATCTGGTTGTATGCTTGGGCATCCTTCTTGACTGGGGCATACCATGCTGCTGTTCAATTGTGGTGCCTGCTTTGCTTTCTTGAACTGTAATTTAACATGGTGCTTGTGTGCAACCGCAATGCTTTTGCAGGATGAAGATCTGCTCAGAACATTGAATAAACAAATTGAAGAAGACAGGAAAATTGTGATATCTCGAAGCAACTTGAATGAAATGCACAAGGTATTGAGTGGTGTAATTAGAAGTTTTGTATTTGGGAGCTTGTTTTTCTTAAAAATAAAAATAAAAACTACTCCTTTCATAATTCCGGTTGACTTTGCATACAAATATATAGGAGAGTGTATTACCATAGATAGATTGCTACCTCATTAACCTAGTTAGTCATAGGAACCCATGTGTTAGTGTTTTTACATCCTTAATTTAAGGAAGTTATTTTTGAAAATTAAACAAAAAAATGTTTATTTTAGAAAATAGGATATCCATTTTTGGACATCCCAAAATAGAAATGTAGACATTTAAATTATAGATGGAGGAGTTATAATTATTTCTTTGCATTGTCTAAGTGAAGTTGGGCTTAACTTTTATTGCTTCTTTTGGTGGTTTATTTTTTTATTTATTTCCTTAGACTATTCTATTACCAAGGGACCTTTAATTTTTTTAGCTCTATGGCTTATGAAACATTTATTTCAGGTTCTTGAGGAGCATGAACTATCATGCTTGGACCTTTTGCACGTAAATACTGATGGTGTAATACTAACAAAGCGGAGTAAGTTTTCTCCCTGATGTTTTTTATTTCAAGGGCACTATTCTTGTTCCCTTGCTGAAGTTCATAAATCTTTTGAATATTTACTGTGATTGAAATTTGGACTGGAAGAATTTGCCTTAACATTTTGGAGAAGATCTAGAATTTTATTTCTTACTTTTAGCATGACAAAACTTTTGCTAGGAATGCATTTTGTTTGCTGCTATGTTCTGATATTATTTTTGAAAAGTTACATTGGTGATCAGAATTCTTTATGACTGGTTTTGCTTTCCTTTAGTGATCAGATAATGTATTTCACGTATTTTCTCTCTATTTTTTCCCTGTATCTTGCTGGAGAAGTTTTACAGGGAGATGCTCAAATAAGCAGGAAGAAACCTATGAAGTTGCAAATTGGTGTTAGAAAAAGAAACCTATGGAATGAATGATTTGAAAATTTTTCTTGTTGGGATAAATTCAGATAATTTTGAATGAGAGAAGTTGGTTTCCCTTTCATCTCTCTACCTTATATGTATAAACCTTGTTGGTGTCAGTATGAAAGCTTAACGGGCTTCTGTGGTCATTTTTTGAGAGGGAGTTGATGGTTTTTTTAGTATCTCTGCTGACCATGTATCTAATCCATTGCTTATCCCTTCAATTTCCACTTTAAAGGTGTATGGTTGTGCATTTTCATTTACATAGGCATATGGGACTGAGGAATTTGTTTTCAGCTCGTCAACTTCCATAAGGGATCTTGATCTACTTGCAAATATCATTTGTTATCCATTTAAAGGCTGGATACTCTTCTGCATCTTGTTTCATACTGGAACTGAGGAAGTTTGTAATATGGACTTGTATAACTGTTTATTTATGTGTTGCTCATAGCAAATGTCTGAGGTTGTATTTGGGAGATGGTAGAGGAAAGAGCACAATTGACGGTGGTGAGGAATAGTTCTTCTTGCATGCTAATAAAAACAAAATGAGATTGTAACCAGATTCTTGTTTCCAGTCTCAGTTGATCTAATTTGATTGAGGATATTGCATTGATTAAATCAATCATGTTTTATTGCTGTCTTCAATCTACATATAAAGCAGTTACAGCCATTTTCTGCTAAATTGCAGTCTTTAAGCTGCTTGTAAGAATAAAAATCAAATTAGTACATAAAAAAAAGTAATTAGGACAGTTGGTAATTCAATGAAAAGTTGTTTTAACTGATAGTGCTCTTGTTTCCTCTTCTCTCTCCAAAAATGCTAGATTTAGATGTCCTTTTATTCTTATTTTTAATTTATTCACTCCCCATGATTTATTTTGTAGAAAGTGAGGTTCTTAAGATTTGTAATTTTTCTTCATGTTTAAGGCATGTTCCTAATTTTGTTTAATCTTTTGGTTGCAGAAGCTGAGATGGTCGTCGGTTGGGCTAAAAACCATTACTTGTCCTCATGTCTTCTTCCTTACGTCAAGGGAGATCGATTATATGTGCCTCGCAAAAGGTAGTTACCTTAGTTACCTTATTTTATTTGCATGCATCCTGTCAGTTTTTAATGTGACAACTTTAAGTTGATTTCTACTGATCTGTTTTTGCTTTTGATTCACATTAAGCCTTGAAATTGCCATTCTGAGGCTAAAAGAGCAGGAATCAGTATCAAAGAAGCCTTCACAAAACCTGAAGGTGTGCATCTAGTAAATCTGATTGGTAAATTATCTAGGCTTGCACTGACATTTTACATGAATTATGCAGAATTTGGCTAAAGATGAGTATGAGAGCAACTTTGTTTCAGCTGTAGTTCCTCCAGGGGAAATTGGTGTAAAGTTTGATGATATCGGTGCTCTTGAAGATGTAAAAAGAGCGCTCAATGAACTTGTCATTCTGCCTATGCAGAGACCTGAGCTTTTTTCCCATGGAAATTTGTTGCGGGTACTTAATTCAGATAATTTATTATGTTCCTTCCCTTTTCTGTGGTGCCATGTTCTGGTGTCTAACTTGTCAAAGCTTTTAACAGCCCTGCAAAGGAGTACTGCTTTTCGGTCCCCCTGGTACTGGGAAGACCCTTCTTGCTAAGGCTCTTGCAACCGAAGCAGGGGCGAATTTTATTAGCATTACAGGTTCCACGCTTACATCTAAGGTAAACCAAAGAGTGATTTTATTATTTATTATTGTTTAAAATCCTACCTTCGTTAGGTAGACTGGGAAAATATTTATTTTAAAGGTTGGGGAATCCTCCTCCCATGAGGCATCTTTTAATGTGGAGATAAGCTCAAGCTTAATTTTCAACATGGTATCTGATGTTGGCCTACTGGGCCCTGGCAGCTTTCTAATCTTTGGTGTGAGGGGGTGTATTGAATGATTTGAATCTCAAAATTGGGACTATTTCTTATAAAGGTTTGGGGAATCCTCTTCCCATGAGATGTCTTTTGGACAATATCTAGGCTGAACCTAATTTTCAACTATTATTTTGTATATTTTATTTAAAAAAGAAAAAAGGTGATGTTTCTGCTGAACGTTCTCTTCTGTATCTATAATTGCTGACTGGATACTTTTGTGAAACTACTCTGGCTCCATTTGGTTGCTTTGTAATTTTCCTTCTTCTGTATTCCCTTGGAGGGGTATTTGTGTTGTCAATATTTGCTAAAAGAGAAACTTTCTGTTGATTTCCAAGGAAGGGAAGAAACACTTCTGTTTTATTGGTTGATTATGAAAGGTACTCAACACTTCATTGGAGGGTGAGCAACTAAAATTGACAACTATCTAAGTTTGAGCTTGCACTTAGATCTAACATTAAGCATGACATATATGGCAAAGCTGTTCTCTAGGAATTTGTAGTGGAAGTATTGATTAGGTATTTTGTAGATGAAACTGATATAAATTCTGATTTAGGAGCGAGAAATTCAGATTTTGTACTCATTCTACACCTTCACACAGCACTATGTTATTGGTTTTTAGAACTTGATTAAGGGCTGTGATTAAACTGCATAAACTTATTGAACTGTTATAATGATATAAGATGTTTTCTGTTTTCTGATCCACAGCATGCATATAGTTATACTTTTCAAGCAAATTTGACATTTATGTTTATCTATAACATGCCATGTATCATGCGTATTTCAATTTTATTCATACTTCTTTTGCAGTGGTTTGGAGATGCTGAAAAGCTTACTAAGGCTCTCTTCTCTTTTGCCAGCAAGTTGGCTCCTGTAATCATTTTTGTTGATGAGGTCAGACTGTCAAATTGTTAACCCACTCTATCCTATGTACTTAAATACTTTATGCCTTAATTTCTTGTGTCAAGATTTGACTTTATATTAAGTGCTATATACTGGTTAATCTTCTGCATAAATTTCATCATTTGAAAAGTTTGATTAAGGTTTTTCTATCAGTGATCCTTTGAGTACCTCTTATGGATGAAGTGAACCTCATTGTACTTCATGACTTGGCGATTCTGCTTGTCAAACAATCTATTATATGGCAATGGAGACACTGTGAAATTGTTGCTAAAAATCTGGTATATTTTATGTGCAGCCAAATTTTGGCCAATTGTAATGTTTGTTTATGAGAAGCTGTATCAACATAGTCGTGAGTTAAGTTTAAAAAGTCCAAAGTTTTTGCATTAGTTTATTTTCTGATGCCAGTTGCATTAGTATATGGATAATGCTTTCTCTGAAAATGTGTTTATGCACCATACTTGTATAGAGATCTTGATTGGTATATTCTGTTTGCAATGGATGGGTATAATATAGAGATCTTGATTGGTATATTCTGTTTGCAATGGATGGGTATAAAATCTCTTAGGTTATACATGTTGAGAATATAGACACAGCGTGTGTTAACTGTCCTCAAGAAGATAGCTAGTTGCCACTTTCACATCCAACTAGTGATGGATCAAGCCAGACGGATATTGATTTGCACATATTAATGCCCATTACCCTCTGCAGCCAAACATGACTTTCCATTTTCAATGGATCCTGCCTTATGGAAACAGTGTATAACTTCTGAAAGTCTATTGCTAATTTCTTGGATTTTGCATATTCATGGGATTGGGGGCTTAGGAAAGTTCCTTCCTGTGTCTAGGGTATGGGAACTTCAATCTTCTAACGCAGAAGTAAAAAGATTAGTCTGGTGTGGAGTAAATAGATAATGCTGTTTGCAAGCAACTGCACAAACACTGTTTTGTTAATATATTATGCATCTGAGGTAGCTTATAGCATTACAAATATTTTTGGTTGGTGTTTCAATCAGTTTTAGCTTATCGGAGTGGGCTCATTTTGTGCTTGCATGAGCAGGTTGACAGCTTGCTTGGAGCTCGTGGTGGTGCTTTTGAGCATGAGGCGACTAGGAGGATGCGAAATGAGTTCATGGCAGCCTGGGATGGATTGCGGTCAAAAGACAGTCAGAGAATCCTTATTCTTGGTGCTACAAATCGGCCATTTGACCTTGATGATGCTGTTATCCGCCGCTTACCAAGGAGGTTAGATTTTGCCAACAAGTGTCTCCAATGTTATCTTGGCTTATCTTTGTTGGTGTATTGAGAAGTGATTTTCTGTACATGTTAATGCTGAGTTATTGACTGCATAAATCTTTGTTTTCATGGTTCTCTGGCTATTAATTTTAAGAAAATGTAATACTTGGAAGAGGAAAAAGTCAAAGTAACATGTATAAGCTATTTAGACAGCATAAATGTTTAGATCTGACAAGTGGGTTCCTGTATAGGATATATGTGGACCTACCGGATGCTGGAAATCGTTTGAAAATACTGAAGATAATTCTTGCTCAAGAAAATTTGGAATGTGAATTTTCATTTGAGCAGCTTGCAAACGCAACTGAAGGTTATTCTGGGAGTGATTTGAAGGTAATTTTCTGATTATGTGATTATAGATCAGATGTCTTAATATTCATGTGTGATCTCTGCTGACTATATTGTGCTATTAATTTGCAGAACCTTTGTGTTGCTGCAGCCTATAGACCTGTCCAAGAGCTTCTAGAAGAAGAGAAAAAGGTATATAACTTTTTAAAAGTTTTATATCCCTTGGTTATGCTGGTTAAATCATTCTTCTCTTTCCAATTGTGTAGCCTTTTGTTCTTCTGCTCCATAGGAAATTCTATCTCGAAACTGGATAGTGTGAGACTTTCTCAAACAATGAATGAAAAGTCCATGGAATAATTTGACCTTTATAAGAAATTCCTTTGGGGGTGCATGAGAGATTTGGACTCATGGTTTGGATTTTCACTAGTTATACAGTTGAAGTTGCTATTATTGGTCATTTTGGTATGCATTGGCTTTGTTTGGATTAATCAGGAAGAGTTCTATACCCCTAAATAATATGATATGAAGATATATATGACAAAATTATTGTTGTTATTATGATGTTTTTTCTAAATGAATTTAGTATACTGTTAATGGGGAAACAGGATTTGTTCCACTGGGCATTCTCATGAGCAGGAACAGTATATATCTGCTGGTGATATGTTTGATTGACCAGCACTTTTAACATACCAATTGTTTCTAGGACTTGTCTTATCTGTACATGTTTTCTCTGGTGCTTATGCCAATGACTTTGAAGGAACTTTAATCAATAGAAAGTGAATAGTTGCAAAATTGCATTGGCAACTATTCAGTATTATGCCAATGCCAATAATATTCAGTATGTGTTGTTGATAATTGTGCTACAATATTTTATTGATTCTTTGGTAACAAATGATGATTTTGGAGGTTAATCTCAGAAATTCTGATATCATATCCTGAATTTTGTGCATTACCTTTTGTTTCATCTTTTCTGATATGAATATGTTACAGACTGACTTGATTTCAAGCTGCCCACCCACCCATACTGCTGCATTGAACTTGTTCCTTTACAGAGGAAAAATTCTGAAATCTCTCTCTCTCTCTTCCCCCCCCCCCCCTCTAAGACATATGACTGAAGAAAAAGGCTTTTAGATGTAACCCTTAAGTAATAGACAACGAAGGAAAAGCAAGATTACAGAAAAGGGTTGTGCTTTGAAAGCATGGGTGAGGGTTTTTTCCGTCATTAGGATTGCAGCCTTGGTTTATAATTTCTTTTCCTGATCTGATCATTATATCTTTATGTTATATGAACATATGATACTTGTTCACGGATATAACATTATTTCCATTTATAGGGACATAAAGATGGTGTATCTGCAGTCACACGACCTCTAAATCTTGATGACTTTATTCATTCCAAAGCAAAGGTAACTTGTCACAGATTATTTTTGGAATTTGTTGTTATGACTTAATTATCCCATTGAAGTTGTATATGGTTCTATAACTTAAGTTCTTGCATTTTAGTTCTTGGCATGAATTAAGGTACGATGTACTTCCAACAAAAGGTTTCAGTGTGATAGTTACCATACATTTCTGGATATAAAATCTATGTAGATGAACCCCTGCTAGGTTTTTGGTTTGGCAATGCATAAAATGCTATGGATGAAACATATTTACGTGGATTTGCTGTATAACTTATGTTACCTCTATGGACTTTCTGTTGTGGAAAGTTGGCAGAAGGGTCTATTGGGATGTGATTAAACCGGGGGCCAAAAATTGTTCAATTTAGGGTCAAAGGTCAATTTTTGGCCCAGATTCTAATGGTACAAATGCATTTCACCTGATTCTTGCTGTTTTTCTGGCAAGCAAATCACATTGCTCTTTGTATGGTACTGGTAAATATACAATGTCATTACTCTCTTTTACTTAAGAAAACACGAACCTAAGTTAATACTAACTTAAGAAACAAATAACTAAATAATTCAAGGTGAGAAATAATAGTTCATGTTTTCTGGATTCTTTAAGAGTTTACAACCCATAAAGGTGAAGATATGAGGTGGCAACTCTGTATAGAAATGAAATTAATAGCTTTTGACCTAAGCCCTCTTTAAGTTCATGAAAGACTGTTCCCAGCTTCTTTATGTTATGGCAATTGTTATGCCAACTTGTGGAAAGTTGTACGTGTGATATGTATCTATTATTCTAAAGTTGCTAAATTTTGTTTTACCAAAAAGAGTAAACAATAATTTCGTTATTGTAGCTCTGCATATTTGACGCCTGTTTTATTGATTTATAGGTTGGCCCTTCAGTTGCATATGATGCAGCGAGCATGAATGAGCTGAGGAAATGGAATGAACAGTATGGTGAAGGTGGAAGTAGGAGAAAATCTCCTTTTGGTTTCTGAATCAATAGATAGAGGTATTTGGGTTATTTGGTTGCTCATAGAGAGGGAGAAAGAGAGAGCGTAGCATAATGCTTCCAGGCAATTATAATCTTCGAATTAGATCTCTTCATGAATTTTTTTCCCCTCGTTTGGTGAGGGAAATTGCGATCTCATGTAGTTTTCTCTGTTGTTGTAGTCTTCAATAGGCAAATAGGCATAGAAGGATTCTAATTATTTGTCATGAATGTATATTAATAGGTTATTTTAAAATATCATTTAGTTTTAGTGGTATGTTTCACGTTCATTATTCATCTACAATTTTGTTTTATAAAGAACGCTTGATTATATACATGAAAGAGGTTTTGACTGAAAATTTATAGCATTTATATAGTTGATTCAAGTTTAGAGTCTCCATTATTATTACTTGTTTCATTTCCCTTTTCCCTTCTCTCTCTCCCTCCAATTTATATTATTATTCTCTTTTGTATTTTCTCTCTCGTTTTTATTTCTCTGCTCAATTTATTTATTAGTGATAGGATCTCTTTTCATGTTGAAAACCCTAAAACTTTTAATTAAACTAAGTTTTAGTTATGAGAGATTAATTGTACTCTTTTCTAGAAATTTAAGTTGATGAATGATTTATTTTTTATATTTTAAAATTTTATAAATATTTTATCAATAACTTTTAGTATTACATTTATTTATTAGCACTTCAAATTTTATTAGCAAAATTGAGACCATTGAGCATGGCTCCATTTAGGTTTTGGACTAATCTTGGATGGTTCATCTAAATCACTTCATCCTTTTCATGTGGCTCTAATAATCAAATTGATTAAAGTATTAGTCTTCAATTCCATTGTCGCGAATGAAGTTGTAAGTCATATAACACGTTAAGATGATAATTGTGTTTTGTTTATTTAGTAAGATAGTATTGATCACATATAAGATTGGTTGTCTGTATTATCATTCGTAAATGTTTCAGAGAGTTTTGAATATTTTGTCACAAGTGTATCTGAAAAACCTAAGAGGGGGGGTGAATTAGGTTTTTATCCGATTTTTAAACCTAATTCAATAAAACACCTCTTTGACAACAAATATCAAACACTTGGTGTGCTAGTTGTGTGAGAAATAAAGTGTTCAAGTAAAATGCAGAAATTAGAACAATGAACACAATGATTTATAGTGGTTCGGTTTATCCAACAAAACCTAATCCACTACCTTGAGTTACCTACTCAAGGATTTATCAAATCCCTTCACTAATCAAATAAATGAGATTACAAAAGAGGCTCACCCAATTCACCTTAGGGTTTTACAAATAACCTCTCAAACCAATCAAGGCTAACTCAACCCTTGAGTTTTACAACACAACCTTGATTATACAATAATCCCACCACTCTCCTTAGTGAATCCTAACACAACAATTCAATTCAAGGTTCACCCAAAGGTTTTACAAACAAACCTTGAATACAAAACAACCTACACAAGGCTCACCCTAACACTTAGGGTTTTATGCTACTTGCAACCTTGATACAATTACAATCAATAATAAAAGATAGAGAGTTTGATAGATATCACCTTAATGTGAAGATATATCAATTTGAATCACAATCACCTCTTTGAGTAATGGCTTGTCAAGATTGCTCAAAATACACCTTTGAATGTAAAACCCTTCTTTAATGATTTTAACAAGATTGATGTTTTGAAAGGGTTTTGGAATGTTTCTAAGATGTTATAGGATCAAGATATACAATGTTTTTGCTCAAAAATCTTCTTCGAAAGAATTCCAAAGGTTTTGGTATTTAAAGGTTTGTTTCCAACGGTCAAAAAAGAAGCTGTTGGAAACCCACTCAGGAAGTGCGGTCGACCTCAAATCAGACTTGGTCGTCCGCACTATCATCCTCAAGTTCACTGGACAACCACCGGATGATGATTTTTCATCCTCCGGTCGACCGGACTTCATTTGCGGTCGACCTCACTTCACCTGCGGTCGACCTCATGGTCGTCCACAAGTTGGCAGATGAACAAATTTGACAGCACATGCATCCACAAGATAAACTAACTTATGGACGATACCTGGACCACTTTAGGTCGACTGAAACATGTTCATTTGTGTATCAACAATACTCTAACACACAAATGATGATTTCAATCAACCATATAAGTTATGGTATCAATCCAACAAGAGTTTATGAACCATATAAGTTTTGAAATCAAGATGCATGGTTTTCGAAATACCAAAACATATTTTAACATAAAAAACATTTTGAAATAACGTTTTAAATTCATAGAGCAACCTTTAGAAACCATTACTCAATTAGAGGTAGAACTAGAGATATCAAAATATATAACTCTAAGACTATACCTCTAGTTCCTATCTAATCCAATAAAAGCTAGTCTTCAAATCTTGATAGTCTTGACTTGTATACTTCCTTGAAGACTTGAAATCTTGTTGTTGCATGGATTAGATCATGAATCCAAAAACTCTATCACTTGTACAAATAAGACATTAGTCCTCATCAATGTTTGTCATTAATCAAAATTAAGACATTAAAAGCTTTAGGGCTTTCAATCTCCCCCTTTTTGATGATGACAAATATTGATGCAATGTGATAGGTAAAACAATTAAGTGCAAGGATTCAAAGTAAGAAAGAGTTTATAGAATATGTATCAAACATTGTAAAATGCTCCCCCTTACAATATGCTAGGTATTTGTAAGATATCACATATAGCATATAGCCAATTAGTTTGATGATATCAAGAAATTGAATGAAACAATTTTCGAACAATTATAGGATCTCAAGATGAAAAGATTCATTGTAAGTATATGAGATCACTTCCTAGCTTATATAGGCTTGAAGAAGCCTATTTTTCCACCTACCTCCGTATCCTCCTTCCTTCCAGATTTAAGAGCATATAGATAGACTATAAAAACATTTATAAAGCTCCCCCTATCAATATGCATCAGTTTTGTAAAAAATTTGACAGAGTTTCCTTTGTAACTCTTATAAAATTCAATATCACAATACAAATTCAACAATTCAAAAGAGATGAGATATATCACACAAAATCACATATGAGGCCAACCCAGCCGTTAACAACACAATTCTCATTCTCATTCAATCTCAATATCTCAAAAACTTAGAAATACATAAATTTTAAACCAAAGATAGCCATACTTAACCTTTTAAAGTTATTTCTTCTTCTTTTTTTTTTTGATTTTGATGAACGTGATCGTCAAGTGCACTTCAAATACTTCAAGTTCCTCAAAATCTCTCCTTTTGTCATTTCGTCCCTTTTGTACCTATTCTTGATTTTCCTCAAAAATGATTGAACTTCAAGTATCTTTCTTTAGATGGTTTCTCCTCTTTGCATTGAATTCTCCCATTTTGTTGTAAGTGTTCTCGATCTTCATCTTCCTGCAAAATGTTAGTTTCCAAAAGAACACAACACAAATATAACTCCTAAACATTGCTATCAACACTTAGTTTTTCTCAATCTTCATCTTCCTGCAAAATGTTAGTTTCCAAAAGAACACAACACAAATATAACTCCTAAACATTGCTATCAACACTTAGTTTTTCTCCCCCTTTGTCATCATTCAAAAGAATGTGTATGAAGGATTAAAATAAGGTCAAAAGCATATAATAAAATCTCTATATTACCAAGGAGTCATCATGGGGAATTAATCAAACCAATAAATTACATTACTTAAAAATATACGACAAGAAGAGATCATAATATAGCAGAAAACATATGAAAATAGTGCATTATAGATATAAAAAGAAAATGAAAGGTATTAAAGATGATCCTCAAGTAGCCAAAGCTAGAGTGCGAAGCTTAGGGAGCATAGACCTTATGAATGAGTGGTCTCCGGAATGATAATAGCATTAACTGGTAGATCATCAATAGAAGTAGTCACTACAGTAGTATCCTCTGAAATGATGGTAGAGAATGTATCAACAACAATAGATGGCTCAATACTACTTGATGACACAACAATAGGAGTAATAGGATTCTTTGTCATATATGTGGACTCCATATAATGCCTCAAGATGAGTAGATATATTGTCAACTTTGTGATGAAGAAACTTTACTCTTGATTTCATGTTGAACAACTTCTTCAAACACATCTTGGATTTTAGTATTAAACTTCTCAAAGATAATATCCATATTATTTGAGAGATGCTCCAAATCATTCCACAAGACATATTTTGTATGAGGAATAAAACCTATATTCCTCTTGCATCAAACATTTTCGTTCACTCAGTTTCTTTCTAACAGAAGTATCAAAAGGAGTTTCTTTTTCCTTTTTCCATTGATGTCTTCCCTTTCCTTATTCTTTCTCTAGTGGAAGTATCAAGTGATTAGCTTCTTCTTGACCAATTCCTTTCTCATGAATGCTCTTTCAAATAATAATGAGTACATTTTCACCCATCAATCTTGCGATTTCGGATAAGGCTTGGAGTAAATCTTCTTGAGATATTTTCTTTCTCAACTCCCAATCATCATTGAAACATAAGTCATGCACTATCTTGTATGCAACAAAATCACATTTATGAAGAAATCTCATGTCAACAACCTCAAGTAAAGATATTTCAAAATGTTTGAACACTCTTGAAAGCAACTTTCCATAAAGTAGGCTCTTTGCTATTTTCTTAGCCTTCTTAACAAAGAACGATATCCATAAGATAACCAAGATCTACTCATTTTCCTTTGAACATAATTAGCATAATAAACATGTGCAAATGAGTAATAGATGTCCTATGACCATCTATGAGTACAAATATAATAGTGCACATAAGACACAGTATATTATATTCAAGACTAAAAACAATAGATTCCCTTTTTGCAAAATTCACAAAGGATTCTTTATTTGTAAAAGCATATTCAAAATCTTGAATGGAGAAAGCATAATAATGGCAAATTTTGGTGAGTAAAAAAAATGTAATCTCATCAATAAGAGCACTCAAAATATCATCCAAGTTATAGTAATTGAAATTTAAAACAATACCATATAGTTTAGACACATAATATACAACTTGATATCCTTCAAGAATATTTTTCTCTGGATTAGTATAGCATTGAAGTATATAGTCATAATACATAGACTCATCATACACAATAATATCATATCATCCTTCCTTAGCAACATACTTCAAGATATTTTCAAAAAGGAAACTTACTAGAATAGATGGTACTTTCAAAAATCACATTTCAAAGCTCGAGATAGTCATAGAATCAAATTTAATACTCCTTACTTGTGAATAAGGTAGTGTTGTTCTTCTTCTTCTTTGGTACCATTTGAGATTTGGTTGAACCACCTTTTGATCCAATATATTTATCCCTTGTTATTTCTTCTTTCGGACGATAGAATCAGTTTCTGCGGTTGACCGAACAATTTGATTGTTGTCGTCCGCAAGTTCTCTGCTTACTTTGCGGTCGACGAGTAGTAATCTGCGGTCGACCGGAAATTTGATATTGGTCTTCCGCAAGTCCTCTGTCTACTCTGCGGTCGATGGCTTGTACCATACGGTCGACCGAAGATTTTCTCGAGGTCTTCCGCAAGTCCACTGACCATTCTTCGGATGATACTTCCGTAAGATGCGGTCGACCGCACCTTCTTCAGGTGTCATTTGAAATATCTTCTAAGGAACTTATAATCAACCAAGAATCGTTGTTTTGATAATTTTAATGAGCTATACAATGACAAACTCATTAGCAATTGTATATAAACACTCAATAGCTTTCTAAAAATAGAATCTTTTCTCGGCCAATGGATAAACACATCAATTTTAATAACAAAGATCACTCAAATATAATATCAACAAAAATTTGAACAATTAAAATGTCATGCACTTTATTTTTAAAAATAGTGTAGTGTCTACCATTCCTCTAGTCAATCCTTTTTCAATAAGAAAGATGCTAAGTCTTTCATACTAAGCTCTTGAAGCAAGTTTCAAACCATATAAAGCTTTTGAAAGTAAGTAAACATGATTTTCAAAAGATTCATGCACAAAATCAGGAGGTTGTTCAACATAAAATACCTATTGGATGTAACAAACTTAGAAAAGCACTTTTAACATCCATTTGAAATAATTTAAAACCTATAAAATATGCAAATGCAAATAACATGTTAATGGACTCTAATCTAGTAATTTGGGGCAAAAAAAATCTCATCATAATCAATGCCCTCTTCTTGATTATATCTTTGAGCAACAAGTGTAGCCATATTTCTAGTGACAAAACCATGATCAACAAGTATGTTTCTAAAAATCCATTTTGTACCAATAATGATGGGATTTTAACGTTTAGGTACAAGTTCCCAAACTTTGCTCCTTTCAAATTGATTTAACTCTTCATGGATGATAATGATCCAAAAATCATCACTAAAAGCCTCATCAATGTTCCTAGGTACTATATGAGACAATAATGCAAGATTATCAACACAATTTATAAAATGTCTTCTTGTTCTTACCCCTTCATTGGGATTACCAATGATTTGATCATTTGGATGATTATGGACGTATTTCCACTCCTTTGGAAGATCATGATTTGTCTCTCCTTCATGTGAGGTTGATTATTGAATGTCAATGATCTCTTCACTTTCATTCTTAGGTATTGAATGATCTTCATTTGATTGAACAATATCTTTGTTCATTGACTCAATAGATAGCTCTTGAAAATCACCTTCATTCTCATCTCTTGGCAAGTAAATATTAGACTCATCAAATATAACATGAATAGCTTCATCAATAGCCATAGTTCTTTTATTGTAAACACAAAAAGCTTTTCTATTTGAAGAGTAGCCAAGGAGCATACCTTCATCGGATTTCTTGTCAAACTTACCAAGATTGTCTTTGACATTTAGAATAAACCATTTACAACCAAACACTTTAAAGTAGGAAATGGAAGGAGTTTTATCAAATATAAGCTCATAAGGGGTTTTATTAACAAAGGATATAAGAAGCATTCTATTAACAATATAGCGAGAAGTATTCATAAATTCAACCCAAAAATATTTTCGCAAATAATTTTCACATAGTATGGAATATGCCATTTCTTGTAAAGTACGATTTTTCCTTTCATCAACACCATTTTGTTGAGGAACTTTTGCAATTGAAAAATTGTGAGATATATTATTCTTATCACATAATTTTGGTTAAAATACTATTGCAAAACTCTCTACCATTATCACTTCCAATGAAGATAAGTTTGCAACTAATGGTGTTTTGTACTTGTTTAAAGAGTTTGACAAAAGCTTTAAAAACTTCATCTTTACTCAACAAGAAATTAATCCAAGTAAATCTATAAAAATCATCAACAGTCACATAGACATATAGTTTGCCACCAATTCACATGGTTCTCATAGCACCAAATAAATCCATATGTACAAGTTCAAGAGGTTTTGAAGTAGACACATTTTCTTTGATTTGAAAGAACTCTTGACTTGTTTACATACATCACAAATATGATCTTTCTCAAAATTAATGTTAGGCAAAACTCTAACATACTGAAGTTTTGTAAAAATATGCAAAGTATATATGCTAATATGTCCTAATTTACAATGGCAAAGATATGCATCATCAACTTCCAAAGAAAGGCATATAATATTTTGTTCAACTAAATCATCAAAATAGATATCATACATATTTTCATTTCTTCACACTTGCAGATGATCATTCTTGAGCTTGCGGTCGACCAAAACGTTTCCTTGGATCGTCCGCAACCTTACTGTCCACTTAGTGGATGATCTATTTTTCCATGCGGTCGACCGAAACCTTCTCAAGGGTCGTCCGCAAGTTCACCAGAACCACCAGTCTTTACTTAAAGACAAAATCCACTTATATCATGACATTTATAGGATAATCAGTGTTTGTGAGAAAAGTTTGTAAGAGAATTATATCAAACAATATGACAAGACAACTCAATTATCACAATATGCAATTAACATGTTTCGTGAGGAAATAATTTAGCATGAAGAGCATATACAAAATACAAAAACCAATTAGAAAATTTATCAAGTATTTGTATTGAAAACACATTTCAACCACATATAGCATTATGATCTAATTTACAAAATTCATAATCAAGAAATTCTTACTAAAGATTCAATCTCAAAAGAATGAATTTCTTCATGACCTTCATGAAGAACATTGTATCTTAGTATAGCATATTTGATCATGTGGATTGAGCAAATTCTCTCGACATGTTGTATTGCTCCTTCATGATCAACATATTGAGTTACCTACAAAGAAGATGAAACTTTTGGTATCCAAGTGGCTTTGGATCCATGAGAATTAGTCGAATTTGTTTTGACAATCCAAATACTTTTTGTACCATTCTCGATTTTCTTCTTGGCATAACATATATTAACCTTATGGCCATACTTACCACAATAGGTACAACATATTCTTGATGACATATGAGTATGTGTGTGATGTGTATGATGTACTTTATGATGCACATGTGAGATATTCTTGTGTGATATATTTTTGTGTGTATGCAAGGCATCATCATGTGTATCAATAAAACCAATACCTCTCTTATCTTTAGAGAATCTTTGAGCACCAAGTAATTTATTTAAATTATCTCTACCACATGTGAGTTTATGTAAGCTAACACTTAAATCATCTATTCTCAACTTCATAGCATCATAGTCACTCATCATGTCATTCAATTTCTTGTTTCTAATAACAAGATCATTATTAGTATTTTCAAGAAATTTTACCTTATCACATAGACCAATAATATTTTCATCAAGAGTCACTTTGGAAGAAAGCAATAAAGCATTTTCATCAAGTAATTTAGCATTTGCCAATAACAAATTCTCAACTTGACATTTCAAGAATTTATTCTTCTTGATGACTTTCTTCATTTCATAATAGAGATTAGCAACAAATTCATCTTGATCAAATATATCACAATTATCATTGCAATCATTTTCACTAATGTGTAAAGTTTGTGAGGTAGAAGTACTTACTTCATCTTCAAGAGCCATAAGACAAGTGTTTGCAACCTCGGATTGATCGTTTTCTTCATTTTCACTTTCTTCTTGATTTGATGTGTATGTCAATCCTTCATGTGCAACTTCAAGTAATCTCCACATTTCATATGCGGAACTACAACCACTTACTCTATTGTATTCATCTAAATCAAGAGCACAACAAAGAATATTCATAGCAATAAAGTTTGAAGTCATTTTCTTTTTATCCTCTTCATCAAACTCATTAAGAGTTTTCTCAACACTTCTTCCCTTTATAATCTTAGAGGGAACATAAGGACCATTTATAACAATATTCCATAAATCAAAATCAATGGAGGAAATATAAATATGAATTCTATCTTTCCATAAAGTGTAGTTATAGCCATTCAACAAAGGTGGTCTACTAGTAGAGTAACCCTCACTTATGATATTGTTGTCTATATGAGCCATAAGATCTTTACTTCTAGGTGATTAAACCTTAAACAAGAAGACCTGCTCTGATACCAATTGAAAAACCTAAGAGGGGGGGTGAATTAGGTTTTTATCCGATTTTTAAACCTAATTCAATAAAACACCTCTTTGACAACAAATATCAAACACTTGGTGTGCTAGTTGTGTGAGAAATAAAGTGTTCAAGTAAAATGCAGAAATTAGAACAATGAACACAATGATTTATAGTGGTTCGGTTTATCCAACAAAACCTAATCCACTACCTTGAGTTACCTACTCAAGGATTTATCAAATCCCTTCACTAATCAAATAAATGAGATTACAAAAGAGGCTCACCCAATTCACCTTAGGGTTTTACAAATAACCTCTCAAACCAATCAAGGCTAACTCAACCCTTGAGTTTTACAACACAACCTTGATTATACAATAATCCCACCACTCTCCTTAGTGAATCCTAACACAACAATTCAATTCAAGGTTCACCCAAAGGTTTTACAAACAAACCTTGAATACAAAACAACCTACACAAGGCTCACCCTAACACTTAGGGTTTTATGCTACTTGCAACCTTGATACAATTACAATCAATAATAAAAGATAGAGAGTTTGATAGATATCACCTTAATGTGAAGATATATCAATTTGAATCACAATCACCTCTTTGAGTAATGGCTTGTCAAGATTGCTCAAAATACACCTTTGAATGTAAAAACCCTTCTTTAATGATTTTAACAAGATTGATGTTTTGAAAGGGTTTTGGAATGTTTCTAAGATGTTATAGGATCAAGATATACAATGTTTTTGCTCAAAAATTTTTCCTTGAAAGAATTCCAAAGGTTTTGGTATTTAAAGGTTTGTTTCCAACGGTCAAAAAAGAAGCTGTTGGAAACCCACTCAGGAAGTGCGGTCGACCTCAAATCAGACTTGGTCGTCCGCACTATCATCCTCAAGTTCACTGGACAACCACCGGATGATGATTTTTCATCCTCCGGTCGACCGGACTTCATTTGCGGTCGACCTCACTTCACCTGCGGTCGACCTCATGGTCGTCCACAAGTTGGCAGATGAACAAATTTGACAGCACATGCATCCACAAGATAAACTAACTTATGGACGATACCTGGACCACTTTAGGTCGACTGAAACATGTTCATTTGTGTATCAACAATACTCTAACACACAAATGATGATTTCAATCAACCATATAAGTTATGGTATCAATCCAACAAGAGTTTATGAACCATATAAGTTTTGAAATCAAGATGCATGGTTTTCGAAATACCAAAACATATTTTAACATAAAAAACATTTTGAAATAACGTTTTAAATTCATAGAGCAACCTTTAGAAACCATTACTCAATTAGAGGTAGAACTAGAGATATCAAAATATATAACTCTAAGACTATACCTCTAGTTCCTATCTAATCCAATAAAAGCTAGTCTTCAAATCTTGATAGTCTTGACTTGTATACTTCCTTGAAGACTTGAAATCTTGTTGTTGCATGGATTAGATCATGAATCCAAAAACTCTATCACTTGTACAAATAAGACATTAGTCCTCATCAATGTTTGTCATTAATCAAAATTAAGACATTAAAAGCTTTAGGGCTTTCACTATTTAATGACTATATTTTATTTAAAAATCGGTAAATTGTGTCATTTAATTGATATATCTCACATTTCCTTTCTATTTCTCTGTTTATAAGTTTTTCAGTGTATTTTAGTATATTTTGGAGATAAAAAGAAGAAGAATGAGAAGTGAAGATGAAAAAAAAAAAAAATTCTATGAACAGTAACTCCGGTGAACAGTATCACCGTCGATGATGACATCACTGCTTACGTCATGAACAGTATCCGTCGGCTGGTCAAAGTCAATAAGTTAACCTGCTACAGTACCCGGAAGTCAAAATGACCATTTTACTCCTAGAAATTTCCCTATAAATATGCTAGCTTCATTTCTCATTTGAGACACCAATTTAGCTCCAATCTTCTTCATTTCTTTTGTAATTTCTTTCTTTTATTATTATTATCTTCATATTAATATAATTTCTAGAATTTTTAGAATAGTTTTTCAAGTCTTTTTGTAAAATTTAATAAAGAAATTCTGTCCGGATAATTTCAATATTTTCGGGGAGTATTTCTTTCAAATTTTCATTCTAATGTTTATAAATTTCATCTTATATTTATTAAATATGGATTGTGAGTAATTTCCTTCTGTTAGCAAGGATATGTGTTAAGTTATTAATAAATGGGATTATGAGATAATTTTCTTTGTACTTAATTTCTATTTGGATTTATTTAACTGGACTTATGGTCAGTTTACCCGCCTAGTCTTTATTTATTTTGCTTTATGCACTTTAAATATCGCAAATGGATGGCTGAGCCACCTATTAGTTTAATTTACTTTTATGTCTTTTATTTTCTTTATTTTATGGAAGGTCGAGCCTCCATACTTTTAGTTTAATTTATTTAAATGGTCGGCCGAACCGCCTAATTTGTTTAGTTAATATAAATCCAATCTTTCTTTATATATATATATATATATATTTGTATATTTATTTAATATACTTATATCTATATATTAATTAAGTATTTATGTAATTCCTGTTTTAATTAATATAATTATGTGAATTAATTGGATTGACAATCCAGTTAATAAACGTGATTATATAGGTAGGATTATTAATCTTGTATTAATGATTCAAGTGGCATCTACTAATTTAATTGAGTTGCAGCTCTTGGCTTAATTAAATTAGTAGTGGAATTATATAATTTAAATTGTATATAATTAAGCTGATTGTTATATACAATTTAATGTTGGTGATGCCTAATTTATTTAATGCAATTTGATTGAACATCCTATACACGCTGGTTGGTAGTGGTGTTTAATTAAATTAGAGATTAATCTGTCTGAGCTGATCGGGATTAATCTAATTTGTAATGATAGGAATCTGTCTAAGCTGATCGGGATTTTAAAACCAATTACTTAATAATGTCTTGATCTATGATTAATCCCATGAAAAATATAACTTGATACTAAGTCCTTGCTAACGCTTTTTTTATATCATTTATATTCCAAATTCCTTTTTAATTATATTATCAAAATACCAAAACCCCCCAAATCCTTTCCGATTAATGATTTTAATTTAAGAGTTAGACAAATCTCTGTGGATTCGATTCCTACTTTTCCTATCTACATAGGAATTGTTAGGTTTAAATTTGAGAGCCGTACGACAGACTTCTTCAAATTTTGGCGCCGCTGTCGGGGATTTGTTTTAATTTCTTCTATTAAATTATTAATTTTCTTCTTTTGTTACAAATTTCTTTCCTTTGGTGACAACAAACAACAAGTTCATTGTTGTATGCCTTAAGAAGTGGTAAGATCACGGGAGAAGGACAACGGAGTAAAACACCAGTTGAGATCAGAGAACAAGCTACAGATTTGAGGAAGACAAAGTAGAAAATCAACCGGATACCCAACTTATTCCTGGTGATATTCTTCCTACTCATCTTTTTAATATGGCTTTGAATCAAAGATCTCTAAAAGAACTCACTGTTCCTACTCTTGATGAACAACCTTTATGCATTATTTTTCCACAAGTTGATGCTAATTTTAAAATGTATACTGGTTTTATACAATGTTTGCCAACATTTAATGGATTACCTGGAGAAGATCCACTTAGGCACATTAAGGAATTTCATGTTATTTGCACTAATTTGAAACAAGAAGGTACAAGAGATGAAGTTATTAAACTGCGTTCTTTTCCTTTTAACTTACAAAATAGTGCAAAATATTGGTTATATGATTTGCCTTCGGGATCTATTCAAGATTGGACTGGTATGCAAAGAGCTTTTCTAGCTAAATATTATTCTGCATCTAGAACTACAACAGTCCGAAAGGATATAAGTGGCATAAAACAACAAACTGGTGAAACATTGTATGAATATTGGTAAAGATTTAAAAGATTATGTGCTAGTTGTCCTCATCATCAAATACCTGAACAACTATTAATTCAATATTTTATGAGGGTTTGATTTATTATGACAGGATGACAATTGATGCTGCTAGTGGTGGTGCTCTTTCAGATAAAACCCCACAAGCTGCACGTGAATTAATAGCTAACATGACTGCTAATTCACAATCTTTTAACACCAAGAATGATACCATAAGAAAGGTAAATGAAGTAGATGCATCATCATCATCATCGTCTACACAAATTGAGCAAAGACTAGATCATCTTACCAATTTAGTTGGTCAATTAGTTGGGAAAAGAATCAATACACCGGTAAAAGAATGTGGAATTTGTTTAGACAATGACCATCCTACAGATTCTTGTCCTACACTATTTCAAGAGGAACAAGCCAATGCCATGGGTAATTTTCAGAACCAACCTCAGAGAAGACACAATCCATTCTCCAACACATACAATGAAGGGTGGAGAGACCATCCTAACTTTAGATAGAGTAACCAAGGGGTTAGGCCACCAATGAACCCACCAGGTTATGTTCCTAATCAACACCAAAATCCTCCTCAACCTCCTCAGAACCAACAACAGAGTATGTCTTTAGAAGATATGGAAAAATCTCCAGCCTCAAGTTCTTTATCTTTTCAGAGAGATACCATGTCCTTCCAAAATGATACAAAGTCCAGCATTCACAACTTGGAGAATCAGGTAGGACAAATGGCTTCTGAGTTAGGTCAATTGAAAACACAACTTTTCAATAAACTTCCATCACAACCACTCAATCCCAGAGAGAATGCTAGTGCCGTAACATTAAGAAGTGGTAAAGTGTTGGAGGAATCCAAGAGACCAGAGGAGAATAAAGGCACGGAGAAAGCAACTATTTCAAGCCCAACATCTTCCGACAAAGTTCCTCTGATAGGAGAATCTTCTTCTTCTATTCCCAAGGTAAGTCCTCCTTTCCCCAATAGGTTAACTAAGAACAAGAAAGATGAGGAAGAAAAAGATGTTCTGGAGATCTTCAAGAAAGTTGAAGTCAACATTTCTCTTTTGGATGCAATCAGACATTTCTCTTTGTACAAATAAGAAGAAGCTTAAAGGTAACGAGAGAATCAGTGTGGGGGAATGTGTGTCTGCTGTTCTCCAACAAAAACTTCTCCAAAGCAGAAAGATCCAGGTATGTTCGCTATCCCTTGTACAATTGGTGATAAGGTAGTCTCAAGTTGTATGCTAGATTTAGGAGCATCTATTAATGTCATACCTTATACAATCTATAACTCTTTAAATTTGGGACCAATGAAGCCTACTAGAATTGTTATTCAGTTAGCTGATAGGTCTGTGGCTTATCCAGAAGGAGTAATAGAAGATGCACTGGTTAAATAAATGACTTAGTATTCCCTACAGATTTCTACATTTTGAAAACTGAGGATAGCCAAAATACTTGTTCATCACAGTCACCTATTTTGTTAGGTAGACCATTTCTGAAAACTGCTAGAACTAAGATTGATGTTAATGAAGGTACTTTATCAATGGAATTTGATGGTGATAAAATTTATTTTAACATATTTGATGCCATGAAGTACCCTTCTGATGAATGTTCTACAGTTTCTGTTGTGGATATTATAGATCCACTTATTGAAGATATTTTTTATTTGAGCTACACTAAATGATGCAATCCATTATGAACTTGAGCATAGATGAAAATGCTCTTGACACTTTATCTGTAGAATGTGACAATGAACTCAAACAAGCTGTCAATGATTTATCTGCTTGCCCTGTTAGTAATTCTAAAATTGTATTACCTAGCTCACATGATAAAATTTTACCATCTGTTGATTGTCCACCGTCACTTGAGTTTAAAGCTTTACCTTCTCATTTGAAATATGCATATTTGAGTGAAGGTAATGTTTTACCTGTTATTATTGCTAACAATCTCTCATCTTCCCAAGAAGAGAGGTTAGTTTCTGTGCTTAGGGACAACAAGACTGCCATCGGCTGGACTTTAGCCGATATTAAAGGTATTAGCCCATCAACATGCATGCACCGTATATTGTTAGAAGATGGAGCTAAGCCAACCAAAGAGTCACAAATGAGACTAAACCCTCCTATGATGGAAATAGTAAAAGCTGAAATTCTAAAACTTCTTGCTGCTGGTGTCATCTATCCAATCACAGATTCACATTGGGTAAGTCCTGTACATGTTGTTCCAAAGAAAAGTGGAATAACTATTGTGGAAAACTTTGAAGGTGAGAAAGTTCCTACTAGAGTGCAAAACGGTTTGAGAGTCTGCATAGACTACAGAAAACTTAATGCATCAACTAGGAAAGACCATTTTCCCCATCCTTTCATGGATCAAATGTTAGAACGTCTATCTGGTCATTCTCATTACTGTTTCCTTGATGGTTATTTTGGTTATTTTCAGATTGCTATTGCCCCAGAAGACCAAGGTAAGACTACTTTTACATGCCCATTTGGTACTTATGCTTATAGAAGAATGCATTTTGGTCTATGCAATGCACCTGCTACCTTTCAAAGATGCATGATGTCCTTATTTTCTGATTTTGTCACGAATATCATTGAAATTTTCATGGATGATTTCACTGTCTATGGAAATTCATTTGATTCATGTTTAGAAAATCTGGTACTTGTGCTTAAACGTTGTGTTGAAACTAACCTTGTTCTCAATTATGAAAAGTGTCATTTTATGGTAGAACAAGGAATTGTTTTAGGGCACGTAGTTTCACCAAAAGGACTGGCTGTTGACAAAGCCAAGATTGATGTGATTAAGTCTATTCCTTATCCTTCTACGGTAAGAGAGGTAAGATCTTTCTTAGGCCATGCTGGATTCTATAGAAGGTTTATTAAGGATTTCTCTAAAACTGTTCAACCTTTACGCAAGCTATTACAAAAAGAACATAAATTCAATTTTGATGAAGGTTGTAAACATACATTTAAACTGTTAAAAGAGAAATTGATTTCATCACCTATCATTCAGCCCCCTAATTGGAATTTTCCTTTTGAGATAATGTGTGATGCTAGTGACAAAGCAGTTGGAGCTGTTCTAGGTCAGAAAATAGATAAAGTTCCTCATGTGATATATTATGCATCTAAGTTACTTGATGATGCCCAATGCAATTATACACAACTGAGAAGGAACTCTACTCTGTTATTTTTGCTCTAGAAAAATTTAGATTTTATCTGTTGGGAACAAAAGTAATTGTTTATTCAGATCATGCAGCTCTAAAATACCTGTTAAAGAAGAAAGAGTCTAAACCAAGACTATTGAGATGGATTCTCTTACTCCAGGAATTTGACCTTGAAATTCGAGATAAGAAAGGAGCAGAGAATCTTGTTGCTGATCATTTGAGTCGACTCACATATGAAGGGGAAGTATCTCCTATCTCTGATTTATTTCCTGATGAGCATCTTTATGCATTGCATGGAATTATACCTTGGTATGCTGATATGGTTAATTATATTGTTACCAAAGTATTTCCAAATCATTTATCTAAGCCTCAAAAGGATAAAATTAGAAATGACTCAAAACATTACCTTTGGGATAATCCCTACCTATTCAAAAGCTACGCAGACAATGTCATACGCAGATGTGTTCCAAATAATGAAATTCAATCCATATTGAATTTTTGTCATACTTTTGAATGTGGAGGTCATTTTGGACCAAAACGAACTGCTAGAAAAATTCTGGAAAGTGGATTTTATTGGCCTACTCTTAACAAAGATGCATATTACTTTGTTAAATCTTGCAATGAATGTCAAAGAGTTGGTAATATATCCAAGAGAGATGAAATGCCTTTGAAAACTATGTTAGTTTGTGAACTTTTTGATGTATGGGGCATTGATTTCATGGGACATTTTCCTTCGTCTTTTGGAAATACTTACATCTTACTTGCAGTGGATTATGTTTCCAAATGGATTGAAGCTAAGGCTACTCGAACGAATGATTCTAAAGCAGTTGTGACATTTATCAAGGACAATATATTCTATAGATTTGGAATACCAAAGGCCATCATCAGTGACAGAGGTACGCATTTTTGCAACAAGGTAGTAGAAACCCTGTTCAAAAAATATCATGTTTCTCATAAAGTTTCTACTGCCTATCATCCTCAAACAAATGGACTTGCTGAAATCTCTAACGGGGAAATTAAGTCTATTCTAGCTAAAGTAGTCAATCCTAATAGGAAAGACTGGAGCCTTAGATTGGGAGATGCTCTTTGGGCATATAGAACTGCATTCAAAACCCCTATTGGTATGTCACCATTTAGGTTGGTTTATGGTAAAGCCTGTCATCTACCTGTGGAATTAGAACATAAGGCATTTTGGGCCATTAAACAATGTCATCTTAATCTTGATGATGCACAATCTAATCAAAAACTGCAAATTCAAGAATTAGAAGAGATTAGAAATGATACCTATGTTAATTCCTGGATTGCAAAGAAAAGATGAAATATTACCATGACAAAAATATTTCAAGGAAAAATTTCAATATTGGTGATAAGGTTCTACTCTATAATTTTTGTCTGAGACTGTTTCCAAGAAAGCTAAAGTCAAGGTGGATTGGCCCATTTGTTATCATTAATATCTTTAATCACGGGTCAGTGGAGGTAAAAAGTCTTCAAACGAGCAAAATTTTCAAAGTGAACGGTCACCTCCTTAAACCTTTTCATGAATGATTTTGTGGAACAAATTATCGATTCTGTTGCTTTTAAGACCCACCACTAGGAAAGAATTGAAATATGTGTTCGTCGAGTCTAAGACGTTAAACAAGGGCGCTGTGTGGGAGGCAACCCATCGTTTTCTTTAATACTTTTGAATTGTTTGATTTTCTTTTTTTCACTTTTTAGCTTGCAAGCCTAGCAGAAATTGTTGAATACGCGTCTTCTCGGATACTGAAAGACGGCGTATTTAAGTTAATTAAATGTCCAACAGTGATTAAACGCGGCTTTAAATAGCTTGCTTAATTGTTTGAAAGAATCACCAAACGATTTCTGCTAATTTCCTTTCAAGAGTAATTCCATCTGCAAGGTATTTCTTTCTTTTTACATTTCAGTTTATCTTTCCATCCCTTCTTTCTTTCTATTTCTTTGTTACATAATGGATGATTCAATAATGAAAATGAGAAGATATTATCCATTGCTCCCTATTAATTATTTGAGAAAAATCTATCTGATGAGATTGGAGCGTATGAAATTAATAGTATCCATTGGAATGCCTGAGGATATTAGGTGGATAATTGAAGCTAAGGTCCGAATTAGTTGTGAACATCCAGCTTTTCCCAAACGTCCACTTGGGTTGGGGAAGAGTAGTTATGCAAAGAAACGGAGAGGTAAAAGAATGAGAGTCTGTTATAAATGTGCTAGATGGAACTGTGATACCAGTTGTCATTTACTTGGGTATTTATCCGATAATCGGGAAAGACAAATTTGTTTTCATTAAGAATGGACTGAGTAAAGAGTCATTAGATGATATCAAACTGACTCTCGATACGCATTCTAGTGGATACGTTCAAATGGAAATTCTCGGGTTATGGAAACAATTCAAAATTGAACAACTCCGGTACACTCTTCGGTATCTGAATTTAAACGATCTCATTTGCCAGTTTTTAAGAAAACTGGATGAGCAGCATACCCCCGACTCATAAAAGGTGTTTGAAATCGTTACTGGACGTAAAACCAGAGGAAGATGTGAGCCACAATCACAACTACTTGTTTTTATTTGTTTGTTTTCTTTTTAGTGTGTAACAAAATCACTTTTGAAGTCGTTACTATGGAAGGTTCACCAATTAGAAGTCTAACAAACATCGCAGTGTTTGGAGGAACGACCGTGGGTACTACTGTTTCGCATCTAACTGCTGCTATTCAATTGGGAAGAGTACTAGCTCATCGAAAGATCGATCTAGTATACGGAGGAAGAAATGTTGGATTAATTGGAGAGGTTGCTCAAGCAAACCAGTCATACCAAACACTTGTTCAAATTGAAACAAATCAACCGAACAAAGTTCTCGTGGTAGGTGTAATTCCCACTCCTCTGAAAGAAGTATATGGCAAAACAATTAGACATGAGGTACAAACAAAATCATTTTATGAACGCATGACACTCATGTTGCATAACTGTGATGCTTTCATAGTCATTCCAGGAGGATATGAGGTTTTAGAATGCTTGTTCAATTTAACATTCTGGTTTAACATGAAACTGCACACTAAACCAATTGGTCTTTTAAATGTTGATCACTACTTTTATGGTTTATTAGCATTTCTTGACATAACTGTTACACATAAGCTTCTATCTCCAGTAGCACGAAGAATAATTGTATCTGCACCCACAACTAAGGAGCTATTGGATGAATTAGTAGCTTTTGTACCAAAGACAGATCCAGAAGTACCTCAAATTAACTGGTCAATTTCCGGTAACAAGCGAAAAACAGATTCAGTGGATTTAGAGTTAAAGTTGTAAGTTTTTCTTTTTAAATAAATGTGTGTTATTTTATTTTTATTAAAAGCCGTGGAATAATGTTATTTTATTTTTTGTTTTTCAAACTTTATGTGTTTTTACATTGAGGACAATGTAATTCCCAAGTGTGGAAGGGTGGTTTGAGTAAAGAGTCAAGTGATTAATCTCATTTGATTCTTGATCCACACCTTTAAAAACATTGTTTTTAATAACTTGTTATTTTGTTGAATAAATCATGCATGTATTATAACTTTTTAAGATGTTAGGTAATTTTGTGTTAAATTTTTCAATCCTTTTATAATTGTACCCCTTTCTGTAAAAAATTTTCGAATAAATCAATTGAATATCTTGTAATTTGACAAAAATATTCTTATTTAACTAATGTGGCTAAATCTTTTTGTTATGCAATCCAAAGTTAAAAACATTAGTATTGTGATTTGATGATAATGTAAGTTTACTGTGTGTTTTAGTACATTTAAGGTTATTTTCTACACGCTAGAACTTGTTATTTCACAAGCTTGAGACGAAATTTAATTAAGATCTTGGTTGATTTGGGGATGACATAAGGCCTTCTTTGATAGTTTGAGCCTTTCTGAACGAACCATACTTATATCTATCCCTCGATCCTATTTTGAGCCAACATGCACGAATGGTTTCATTACCATTTAATTTCTTTGATAAATAGCCTCGTTTATTACTTTTCTATCCAGATACTTTATTGAGAATGTATTAATCATGTGTTAATCTGTATTGAAAAGTTATGAGAACTGCTGATATAGGATTACGATATATTGTAAAAAAGAACCGAAAGGTAAAAAGCTCTTCAAAAAAAAAAAAAGGAAAGAAAGAAAGAAAGAAATGAAGAGATATTATTGAAAAGGTTTTCTTCAAAGAAGTGTAATTCATTCTCAATTTAAACTCTTGAAATATTTTGTATATTTCTATTCTTCGTTTGTAGCCAAATCCCAAGCTTAACATTACAAGCTTTAAAGTCTTATTTGACCCAAATCGACCAAAATTTTCATCATTAGTGGAGAGCATGTGACTTTACAAGTTTATAAGTTGTGTTGAGAAACTAAAAATGTATTTTTATTTACAAAGTGACTTTGTTGTTATCTTTTCATTATACTGATATCATGTTTTCAAAAAAAAGAAAAAAAAATTTAATAAGGATTTTATATTTTTCACAGTCACATTTTGTTAACTTTGAATATTAATGTTAAACTTGTAAATGATATTCAAGCACACGAGCACAATTGCTTTTCAAATAAAAAAGGGTTAATTGTGAAAGTTGTATTGAAATTAATATAACATTTTGTTACCTTATTAATCTTGTTTAAGTTATTTATATTTGTATTGTGTGTTTATATTTGCTTCAGGACAAGTAAAGAGATAGTGTGGGGGAATTTGATTTACTCATAAATTAACTGATTTTTATACTATTTAATGACTATATTTTGTTTAAAATCGGTTAATTGTGTCATTTAATTGATATATTTCACATTTCCTTTCTATTTCTTTGTTTATAAGTTTTTCAGTGTATTTTAGTATATTTTGGAGATAAAAAGAAGAAGAAGGAGAAGTGAAGATGAAAAAAAAAAAAAATCGATGAACAGTAACTCCGGTGAACAGTACACCGTCGATGATGACATCACTACTTACGTCATGAGCAGTATCCGTCGGCTGGTCAAAGTCAACAAGTTAACCTGCTACAGTACCGGAAGTCAAAATGACCATTTTACCACTAGAAATTTCCCTATAAATATGCTAGCTTCATTTCTCATTTGAGACACCAATTTAGCTCCAATCTTCTTCATTTCTTTTGTAATTTCTTTCTTTTATTATTATCTTCATATTAATATAATTTCTAGAATTTTTAGAATAGTTTTTCAAGTCTTTTTGGAAAATTTAGTAAAGAAATTCTGTCGGATAATTTCAATATTTTCGAGGAGTATTTCTTTCAAATTTTCATTCTAATGTTTATAAATTTCATCTTATATTTATTAAATATGGATTGTGAGTAATTTCCTTCTGTTAGCAAGGATATATGTTAAGTTATTAATAAATGGGATTATGAGATAATTTTCTTTGTACTTAATTTCTATTTGGATTTATTTAACTGGACTTATGGTCGGTTTACCCGCCTAGTCTTTATTTATTTTGCTTTATGCACTTTAAATATCGCAAATGGATGGCTGAGCCACCTATTAGTTTAATTTACTTTTATGTCTTTTATTTTCTTTATTTTATGGAAGGCCGAGCCTCCATACTTTTAGTTTAATTTATTTAAATGGTCGGTTGAACCGCCTAATTTGTTTAGTTAATATAAATGCAATCTTTCTTTATATATATATATATATATATATATATTTGTATATTTATTTAATATACTTATATCTATATATTAATTAAGTATTTATGTAATTCCTGTTTTAATAATATAATTATGTGAATTAATTGGATTGACAATCCAGTTAATAAACGTGATTATATAGTTAGGATTATTAATCTTGTATTAATGATTCAAGTGGCATCTACTAATTTAATTGAGTTGCAGCTCTTGGCTTAATTAAATTAGTAGTGGAATTATATAATTTAAATTGTATATAATTAAGCTGATTGTTATATACAATTTAATGTTGGTGATGCCTTATTTATTTAATGCAATTTGATTGAACATCCTATACACGCTGGTTGGTAGTGGTGTTTAATTAAATTAGAGATTAATCTGTTTGAGCTGATCGGGATTAATCTAATTTGTAAGGATAGGAATCTGTCTGAGCTGATCGGGATTTTAAAACCAATTACTTAATAATGTCTTGATCTATGGTTAATCACATGAAAAATATAACTTGATACTAATTCCTTGCTAACGCTTTTTTTATATCATTTATATTTCAAATTCCTTTTTAATTATATTATCAAAATACCAAAACCCCCCAAACCCTTTCCGATTAATGATTTTAATTTAAGAGTTGACAAATCTCTGTGGATTCGATCCCTACTTTCCCTATCTACATAGGAATTGTTAGGTTTAAATTTGAGAGCCGTATGACAGGCTTCGTCAAGGGTATTCAGGATTTTGGGGATATGATGCTAGACTGTGGTTTGACTTATGCCGGTTTTGTTGGGAGTCCATATACGTGGACTAATCATCGGGTTTGGAAGCGTCTGGATCGTGTTCTTTACAATCTAGATGCAGCTTTCTTCTTCAGCAGATTTACTGTGAGATATCTCAACAGGCATACTTCCGATCATTCTTCGGTATTGATTGAGATGTCTACAGTTGATTCTTTCGGATCGAGGCCGTTCCGATTCCTCAACGTATAGACCACTCACCATGATTTTTAATCATTCGTCTCTCAGAAGTGGTGATTATCCACCCATCTTACGGGTATGGTTACTATTTGGGAGAAGACTTTCTAACTGAAACAGGGTTTGCGTTGGTGGAATCGGCATGTCTTCAATGATATTTTTCATAGAGTCAGTGACATTAAACTTGCTGTCACTGAGGCAGGGGTAGTGTATGACTGCGATCCTTCCCTCTTTCACATGGAACAATTGTACAGGGTTCAGGCCGAGCTGAACTGTACTTTAGCAGTTGATGAGGGCTTCTGGAGGCAGAAGTCGGGATCTATATGGATTTGTGAGAGAGATCACAATACCTGATACTTTTATTCCATTGCACGTGGCTGTCGGGTCAGATCCGGCATTTTCTCGAATTCTACTGAGTAAGCGATATGGTTCTTTTTCTTAAAAGGGAAAGAGACCCATTCAATCTCATAAATAAAAAAACAAATAACAAAGTACAAAGAAATGAGAGGGACATGAACCTGACCTCCAATATGCGAAAAAACATAAATACTAGAAAAACTAGAGCCCTCAAACGGAATGGTACCCAAGTCTATCCATGTTTATCAAGGCTCTAGTCCTATAGTGCAACTCCTGATGTGCAAAAAGTCTATAAGTCTGATGTCTCCATCCCTCAAAAGCTAAATCATCAGTTACCTGGTTTCCCTCTCTAAAGATCTGAGAAACAAAGTCTCTGTCAAAAGAAAGTTGTTGTCGAATACTCCGAAAAAGCATATGAATGTGCCACAGATCACCTCCTCTAGTGATGCAATGTACAGCCAGCACAAAATTTACCTCTATCCATAATGCAGTCAAACCCAAATCCCGAGCCAAAAGTAGGCCATCGAAGATAGCTCACAACTTCGCCTTGAGAATGGTGCAAGAACCGTAAAATAAACAAAAGCCCACACACCGTTCATCACTGCCTTTGATAATCCCATCCCCGTGGTCATCCCTTCCTTAACACATCCATCAGTGTTCACCTTGTGAGATCTCATAGATGGTCTGTGCCAGGAAATGAGGATAGGCAGGTGGCGAGGAGGGGCAGATAAAGTGACACCAAATAACAGAGCAAAGTTTGTGTCTCCGTACTAGTACGCGTGTCGAAACATGCGTCTAATTTGAAAAAAGAAATGTCTGTGAACTCGCCATATGATCCGCCGAGGCTCCATAGCAATGCTCATGTGCTTCGCATCATTGTGCGTCGTCCAGATTAACAAGAAAATGAGCAAAGGCACAATGATGCGAATGTGACCCCTGGTGACGTGTTGGCCCGAACCAATCCAGCAAAGAAGCGGTAGTGTATCTCGTCCTGTTGACAGACTAGTACCTGCAAAATAGAGGAGAAGTAAGCCATACTTGAGCGGCAACCAAATTGCCAACAAACACATGCTGAAGCATCTCCTTTGAGTGGCAACAATGACATATGGATGCCAACTGGACCCGAAAGTGGTCTCTGAATAACTATATCTATATGGATCAAACCATGTCACAGTTCCAACAAAAGAATAATATAGTCGTGGGATAGAAAGTCTCCATAATAAGCGATAGGGAGTACGAACAGCTGAAAGCTCCATAACTATCTGCCAGGCCGACTTAGTAGTGAAACCTACCATCCGGCATATCCCTCCTTAGCATCCTCTCCGGGGTATCAATTGATAGGGGCAGACTAACAATCCGCTCTACCATCCAGGAATGAACTATTCGACACAGAAGTCAAAATCCCAATATGATCCATCAAAAAAGTTACTAAGCTGAGCTGGCAGTGTGAGTGGCAGCTGAGTAAAGGTAGTGTTTCCCATCCAACAGTCATGCCAGAAGAAAATCTGTCCCCTCTCATCCAAAAATACGACTCTTAGCATGGGCCACACAAAGCAGTGTGCACCAATCCCAAGAATCAGTGTAAATACCTGTAGCGAGCGACGAGTGCATCCCAACACAGTATTTGCCAAGCATAAATTGGGCCCACAAGGAATCTTGGGAATGGAACCGCCACCACAACTTCAGGGATAAAATGTTGATGACATCCTGAAGTCTCTTGAATCCAAGACCACCCTCATCGTGTGGAAGACAAAGAGACTCCCCCAGCGCCAGTGAAGCCTACGAGTCTAATCATGGGCATCCCATAAGAATCTGGCAAAAAGCTCTCCAACCTCTTCAAGACAGTCTTGGGGGGCTACACGATCTGAAAAAGGTGAAGGGGCATGGATGATAAGACAAAATAGAGCAAAGAGATCCGAGCACCCAGACACATTAACCAATATACCCAACTCGAGATATGGCTACAAACATTCTGTACGAGATCGTTATATAGAAAAGTTCATCGCTGTCCCCGATATAACGCCACACCCAAGTAGGTAATGGGAAGTTGGTGATGTGTAAAACCTGTCAAATCTTAAGTCTTGGAGACGAAAGCAGGAGAAGACCTCTGTGACAAAATAAGTGCGTTCTTGTCTCGATTCACTAACTGACCAGGCATGACCTTGTAGTGCTCAAGGACCTCGAGCAAATTACGAATGCACTGTTTCTAGCCGTTAGCGAAAATAATCATGTCATTAGCAAATCACATATGCGAGACAAGAGATGGACCCCTGTATGTATTGCATCATCAGGAACCGTGTGAACTGATGCGTAAGAAGTCTGGACAAGTAGTCTGTTGTAATGACGAACAACGAGAAAGATATTGGGTCACCTGTCGGATACCCCTAGTCGATCGAAAAAAAAAACCCACTGGGTTGTTCGTGACCAAGATCGAAAAATGACACTCTGAGATATATCGTCGGATCTAGTCAATCCATACATGATGAAAACCAAAATGCTCTTGAAAGCCCTAAAGCTTTTAATGTCTTAATTTTGATTAATGACAAACATTGATGAGGACTAATGTCTTGTTTGTACAAGTGATAGAGTTTTTGGATTCATGATTTAATCCATGCAATGATAAGATTTCAAGTCTCAAGGAAGTATACAAGTCAAGACTATCAAGATTTGAAGACAAGCTTTTATTGGATTAGATAGGAACTAGAGGTATAGTTTTAGAGTTTAATATATTTTTTATATCTCTAGTTTTACCTCTAATTGAGTAATGGTTTCTAAAGGTTGTTCTATGAACTTAAAATGTTATTTCAAAATGTTTTTAAATAAGTTAAAATATGTTTTGGTATTTCGAAAACCATGCATCGTGATTTCAAAACTTAAGGTGTCATAAACTCTTGTTGGATTGATACCATAACTTATATGGTTGATTGAAATCATCATTTGTGTGTTAGAGTATTGTTGATACACAAATGAACATGTTTCAGTCGACCTAAAGTGGTTCAGGTATCGTCCACAAACTTTGTTTATCTTGTGGATGCATATGTTGTCAAATTTGCTCATCTGTCAACCTGTGGACGACCATGCGGTCGACCGCAAGTGAGGTGAGGTGGACTACAAGATGAAAATCATCATCCAAAGGTTGTCCAGTGTACTGGCGAATGATGGTGCGGACGACCCATCTGATATGCGGTCGACCGCACTTCTCCTGAGTAAGTTTCCAACAGCTTCTTTTTTACCGTTGAAAACAACCTTTAAATACCAAAACCTTTGGAATTCTTTTCAAGAACAATTTTTGAACAAAACATTGTATATCTTGATCCTATAACATTTTAGAAACTTCCAAAACCCTTTCTAAATATCAATCTTGTTAAAATCATTCAAGAAGGGTTTTTACATTCAAAGGTGTTTTGAGCAATCTTAGCAAGCCATTACTCAAAGAGGTGAATGTGATTCAAATGATATATCTTCACATTAAGGGATATCTATCAAACTCTTTAACTCTTATTATTGAATATAATTGTATCAAGGTTGCAAGTAGCATAAAACCTTAAGTGTTAGGGTGAGCCTTATGTAGGTTGTTTTGTACTCAAGGTTTGTTTGTAAAACCTTTGGGTGAACAGTTGAATTGAATTGTATTGTTAGTATTCACTAAGGAGAGTGGTGAGATTATTGTATAATCAAGATTGTTTGTAAAATTCAATGGTTGAGTGAGTCTTGATTGGTGAGTGGTTATTTGTAAACCCCTAAAGGGAATTAGGTGAGCCTCTTTTGTAATCTATTTATTTGATTAGTAAGGGATTTGGTAAATCCATGAGTAGGTAACCAACGGTAGTGATTAGGTTTTGTTGGATAAACCGAAAACTCATTTAAATCATTGTTGCTCTCTGCTTTCTGCTTACATTTTATTTGAACACATTATTTGAAACACAACACTAGCACACCAAGTGTTTGATATTGTTGTCAAAGAGGTGTTTTATTGAATTAGGTTGAAATTGAGTAAAACCTAATTCACCCTCCCTCCTCTTAGGTTTTTCAGCACTATAACGGTCAGCAAGAAACCCCAATCGATCCAATAATAAGCCTCACCATATCCAACTTTAGAATAACGTTGCTACCCCGAGCCCGCATGTCGAGCGTGTGGATCATCTCCTGGGCCAGTAGCACGTTACTCCAATGAGCCTGTCGAACAAAACCACTCTACTGCGAAGAGATGATAGTAGGTAACAAATAACTCAAACGCGTGCTCAACAGCTTAGTGACAAGCTTGGTTGAACACAGTACAAAGACTAATGGGTCTGAACTCCGACCATCCACGGGCACCCTCCCTCTTAGGGAGAATAATAATAGAAGTAGCTGCAAATCCCTACAAAGACGGCCACCACTAAAGAAATCCAGAACTGCTTGATAGACATCATCGAAGACATATCCCAACACCTCTGGTAGAACAACGAAGTAAAATCATCTGGTCCTACCATACTGTCACCGTCAATGCTAATACCGTCTCACGAACCTCATCCAGTGTTGGGATATGTTGAGCATGACGTTATCCTCAACAAAGACAAGTCGATGAATAATGTCATCTCTAATCCACTGCGGGGTTGTGGCAAATGAAGATAGAAGTTCGTGAAAAAATCTCACTGCAGAGTCTCAAATCTCATCCTAGTCCGATAACTGTGTCCCATGCTCAATAGTAATCGAGAAAATGCCGAATCTGACCTGACGACCACGTGCAATGGAGTGAAAATACCGAGTATTGTGATCGCCCTCACAAACCTATCTGGATCTTGACTTTTACCTCAGGGTCCTCCTTAGTTGATAAAGTACGGTTCAACTCGGCCTTTAAGAATATCAGCAAAATGGCTTGCTCTTATTCATGATACATTTTCCACATCTTTTCTCTCAAAACTTGCATGCACCACAAGCACAACCAACACTTAATCTTGATGGGGTCATCTTGATCTTACTAGGTTTTGTTAAATTAATCTTATGCATAAGACACCTTTATAATCACCAAATGGGAGGTGGAGGATACACAATTAAACACTTCAATTCTATTAGGTTCCTTAATTCTCGCTACAATTTGGATGTTAGTATAATTGAATTCTTGAGCTCCAAGAGAGACATGATAACTTATCTATCTTTTTTTGGTAGCGACATGACAACTTGTCAGATACCACACATTTCATTCTCTTTTGTAAAATCAATCAAAAAAATTTGAAAGACAATAGATAAAGTACAGACGCCGAACCATGTGTAATTGATTTACGGTTTGTAAATCAAAACAGCGTCATGTGATTGATGCACCTTTAGCTGATAGTGCATACTAGGATAAAGTAAATAAAGTTTTATTGTTACTATAACATCAATAAAGGTTGATATTTGTCCTATAAACCATGAGTCTGGTGAGAATGATTTCTGGGATTCTCACGTAAAAGTATTAGCGACAGAAGAGTCCATCTCTATAGGAAATGAAGATGAAGAATTAGATAAATATGAAGATGAAGAATTGGAAATGAATTCTGATACATTAGATGAGAATGATAGTCACAATGCATCAGATGAGAACCAAGGCGAATGGTCATAGCGTATTTATCGCAAAGGTATTTCGGTTATTGATATATTCAATTGTTAGTTCTATTTTCTTGTATTTTTGTAATATATGCATATATATATATATGCATACTATTGAAGGAATTATTTGTTTTAATATTTTATTTAGCCACAATGGGTTCCACCCCACTAGACATAAGGGTCCAACAAGATAATACCAATCATCATAGCATCTACACTCTTAAGTAGAGGACTCTCAACCCTTGATATAGTCACATGGTAAATCATAATAAATATTTATGATTTATTGCGCTCTAAATGATATTGATATATGATTTCTCATAAATAATTTATACACATAAATTATGTTCAAAAGTAATTCTTTATGTTTTAGATACACTCTAAATTCTATTAATATTATGTTTTCTCATAATAATCATATTCTCTATTTTTTTTGTTAATATTATGTTTTATTTGCTTTAAATCATTTCATAATTTGTTAGTCACATTATTATTTTCATACTTTTAACAATTAAAATGTTTTTAGAGTTTGACAAGACTATAAAAAAGATAATGAATACAGTAAGAGACATTTCACAAGACCATATCCCACTTGGGCTCTTGTTTCTAATAAAGCGAGGGATTTATAATTCCAGGAGTGGGTGCAAGAATATTTCTCATTTGAAAGTCCTTTTTATTGATTTTTTTCTTTTATGACTCTAAATTTATTCTTTTTTGCTTTGCAAGGAGATTATTTCATTGGCATCTATCAATTACTGGAAAGAAAAGACAAAGATAAAGAGTATATCTAAAATAAATATTTTTCCTCTTAATTTCACTAACAACATCGTTCATTTATATTGACCAAAAGTGTTGTCGTACATCCTCCTAATTCATACAATTTAGTACCTAAAGTAGAACAAGACTACAAGAGAGCTCGGAGATCTGCAGCTATCAACCAATAATATAACAGAATGGCGGGGAAATAACATGAATGCATGCAATATTGTAATTTAGAAAGATCCTATGACGTACATACAGAAATCTTCATACAACAAGGGGACGCCTAGGCCCTATTATCTGTTTTGCTTAAACGGTTTAATACAGCTTTCCTTCATTAGAAAGCAGAGGAACACTAAAATAAATATTAAAACAGAAAAATTCCAAGTTTTGCCCAGGAAAGATCTCAATGAGTTTGAATCCGTTCTTCCTAAAGCTGCAATCGCAACCCTCTGATAGTATGCCTTCATCCAGAGTAATCAATGGGTCAAGGATAAAATCAACTGTACTTGCTTCTTCTAATATAACATGTGTCGTCTTTGACTTGTATCCTGGCATGGTTGCTATGACTACAAAATTTAGCTTGAAGTTGAATCTTCACAAGTCACACAGCATCTAAAGAACAAGCATCCAGGAAACTGAATATCCGCACCTTTATCAATGTCAGTAACATAAGCTAGTGTCATCCAGACTTTATTAGAGCATTTAAAGTGCTTGATGTTGTGATATAGGCTACCTAATAACCGATTTGATTATAGACACTAACCCATGTCATTTGTTGGAGGGTCCTAACAAACACATAAGGCTTGAAGTGTCCTTAAATTACTATTAACATTGCAAGAAAATAGTGTAGAATAAGTCTTACCTAATGCTAATTTTTAGCTCATAATAACGCCATGCTTGTTTTGTAGAAACTACAGTAATCTAGTTCTATGAGTACCCCATGAATGAAATGATCAACCGTATCAAGTTCTCCAATAGCCCAAATGCTAATGAGTGGAGACTCAGGCTTGTTATTTACCTACCCATGTCAGGAAAATGTCAAGTAATGATTGAAGTATAAGCTGTCTCGAAACATGATTATTTTCGGTATTAGGCTATGCTATACAGTAACTTCAATATATTTGATGAACAGATAACACACACTTATGAACAATAAGATATGCAAAATTATACGTTTACGTATGATATTGAGGCTT